>CAKAKR010007149.1:4471-15231 GCA_916700685.1 Adelosebastes latens | reverse complement strand
AAATAGCATCTACCACCCCCGTGGTGGTCACCATAACATCTGCTGGTGGTTGAAATGCTAGAAGAGGACCACACACACACACACACCGTGCCTATAGACGTATGTGGACAGGGAAGTGAACCATCTCAGTGTTTGTCATTGTGATAACACACACACACACACACACACACACACACACACACACACACACTGATGAATACCACGCGTAGTCCTGCATATAAATCTTCGTCACACTTTGAGAAACAAATGATTCGCTCCGACTCCATGTGTCGGCCATATTGACCTCCCTCACACCACAGCACGGTGTCACATGTTCATGTACACACACACACTTTTTACCAAGCTGGGTTTAACTGCAGTGTTTGCTTTTTTTGGATAATGAAACAGCCTGACGAGTGTGTGTGCGTGTGTGTGTCTTTGCATGCAGACACGCTTCGCCGTGCGTGCAGACCAGACTAGACACCCACGAGGGGTCCAAAAGGTCGCCCCTCATTTGTCTCAAAGGGCAACATGTTGTGTCTGTGTGTTGCTGCTGGTGAAGATGCGGGATTCACCAGTTTTACAAATGATGTCGTCCACATCAAGACCGATTAAACGTCTGTTACCCGGCAACCATAACAATTACTGTAACATCTTGTAAACAGCCGAGCAGAGGACGCATGCTCCGTAGCATCATGTGACATGATAATTGTCTAAAAACAGCCAACATTTGCTTTGAAATCTGTCTTTGAGTTCTTTAACTGCTCTCAGAGGGGAGTTTTATTTAAGAAAGCAAATTTTGTTTTTGTCAGTTTTTTCGTCCCTTCGCTCACATAGAATGGAAGTGAACGGGAGGCGAATGATAATTTGATATATCTACGCTATCAAGGCTTAAAAAATTAAATAAATAGTAATAAAAATAGGTATATCTGTCTGAGTCAGGAGTAGAGAAATATATCTCATCTTCCTTCTGTTTGAAACAAATTTACAAACTCAGCTCCCCTTCTCTGTCATTAATACTGTTTTTAAATAGTTTCTGAAATAAAATAACTCAAAGTAAAGTTAAGGAATTACTATCTCCTCCAGCACCTTGATGTTGACTTGAGGGAACATCTTATAGTTTAAACAGTTGAACCAAAAATAAACCATCCACCATGTTTCCATTAAAATTTCATAAACAACACATTTCAAAAAATAACATAATCCTCTTAAAGAGGACCTATTTTGCTTATTTTCAGGTGTCTACTTGTAATTTAGGTTTCTACTAGAACATGTTTACATTATTTAATGTTAAAAAAACCTCTTTACTTTTCTCATACCTGCTGCTCTATCTAGCTTTGCTTCCTCTGCAAATGTGTTACTTGGTGACATCACCACGTTACGGAAGAAAAGGCGGGACTTCAAGCAAGGTATTTCAGGCAGTTCAGGAGCTCTGAAGGGGAGAGGAACTCCCTTTGTTGTGGACTTTGGGCTTTGTAACATTGCAGACCTTTTACATGCACAAAAAACTATATACAGTAACATGCTAAAGGAAAGAGGAAAAGCACAAAAGCATAATAGGTCCTCTTTAAAAATCTAAATTTTATTTCACTGCAGTGGCTCTAACGGCTCAGAGGCACATTTAGTTCAAATTATTTTTTATAATCAGACTTATTAAGACCTTGCAGCTAACAAATACCAGGTGATGTTCTGCAGTGAAGTCCAATGAGATTATTTTCAGCATGTGTACTCCTGCTGTTCAACCTGGAGGCCGCTTGTATTTGTGTGTGCGTGAGTTTTGCACAACATGATTATGATTTTATGGTTATTTACAGTAAAAGTGCTGGGAATAAAACAGCTCTGAATCCCTGTTGACTTCACTCGTTATCAAATTAAAATGCAATACATTCATGTGAGTATGGTAAACAAGTGAGACCATGGGAGAGATGTTTGAGAAATATTACATGAAAACCACATTTACCACTAATCTGTTGTTTCCTCTTGCAAACCGGATGTCCCTGAAGCACTTGATTGCCCAACAGTGATAGGAAAAGTAGCATGAAAATCTATTTTATTGGAAAAATGTAATGTAATTTAATTTTCTGATTTAATGGATAGATTGATGTTCCAGAAAGGAAATCCAATGAACAACAAATCCAACACAAACTGCCAGCATGCACTTCTGCTCTCTCTCTGCTTCCATATATGTTTGGATATCTTGTCTGTGCATCAGCCAGTTGTTATTGTGCACCTCTGACATGATAGGTATGACACTTGAGCTCTCATTTACTACCGCTTCTTGACAGCGTAATGAAGCCTCTGTGGGTCAGACAGGGGCCAAAAAACGTTGGCCAACATTTCCTTTAATCCTCTTGGAGCATCAGTTCGAGTAGAGGAAGTGTCAGCAGTCCTACTCGTGACTTCCCAGCAGCCTCCAGGGTAAACGGGCGCTCTCGATCAATCACAGATTCAAATATCTGAACGGTTTCCAAACGCTAATGGGAGCCAGGTCTACTGAGGCCTTCGGAGGAGAGGTTCCTGTGAGAGCCTGTAAGAGGAATGTTTGGACAGCGAGAAGAAGTTGTTTGAATATAAAGAGCTGAAAATGTGATTTGTGATGCAATGCAGAAAGAATTAACCAGCAGGAAAAAAGGCTCAGTTTGGGACACCATAAGCCTTTCTGTATAGTAGATTTTCAGTGGAAATCCATCATCCTGAAGAATGAAATTACGGGCTTTCTGGATATGAATACTTTGAGCTCTTAAGAATCCAGAAGATTTAGGCTTAAATACCCTAAAAACCATTTCCAAACAGGGCACTCAGAGAGCACACAACTCCGCCAAGGCCATGCCCCAGTAAAGTGAAGCCAATGCTGAAGTGCCTTAAACTTGCATTCTTTCTAACAGCAGGGGGGCTACTCCTCTGGTTGAGAAAATGAGCCTACTTCTCACTTGATTTATTACCTCAGTAAACATTGTAAACATGAGTTTATGGTCTCATCGCTAGTTTCAAGTCTTCTTCAATACAGCATGATGTTCATTTAGTAAATTATGGTCCCATTTAGAGTCAAATAGACCATAAAGCAGGGGATGCTTTAGGGCGGGGCTACCTTGTGATTGACAGGTCGCTACCACGGTCTGGGAGTTGTCCGTGTTTTCGTCTTACAACTTTAACCCTTTCACAGTGTGTTTTCAGTTCATGAAAGTTAATTGAAATATTTTGGTCCCCTAAAAATATCTTTTGGTTGTACTTAGCTCCACCCTCCAGTGTCACTTCTGGTTGCAAGAAACCAAGATGATGACGGCCAAAACGCCGAACTCGAGGCTTCAAAACGGCAGTCCACAAACCAAAGGGGTGACGTCACGGTGACTACGTCCACTTCTTATATACAGTCATGGTTCTTCCTTCCATGATACACCCTTCCACTAAGAGTCATGAAAATCATGCCAGTAGTTTTTCCGTAATTCTGCTGACTAACAGAACAACAAACAAACAAACCAAATCTCCTTGGGGGATGTAATAAGAGGCATCTGACTCAATCTTGTGTCTT
Organism: Adelosebastes latens; assembly: GCA_916700685.1. Taxonomy (NCBI): domain Eukaryota; kingdom Metazoa; phylum Chordata; class Actinopteri; order Perciformes; family Sebastidae; genus Adelosebastes; species Adelosebastes latens. The sequence continues at coordinate 11,723 of CAKAKR010007149.1, read as the reverse complement.
ACTTTTCTGTGTTTACATGAGTGAACGAGTGACGAATGTGTTGTGTAGGTGGGCGGTTGCGTGTGCGTACATGTTTACGTGTGTTTCAGGCAACGACATTATAAACATCCCATAATTATCTCTGATTGCCCCGGGGACCCCCTGACTCCTACAAACCCGCAGTCGCACAGCTGCTATCGAAACGTTTAAGGCTCGGTCACATTTACAGCTTCTCCATAATCTGCTCCCCATGGAAACGATTATCTGCGCTGACATGGATTTGTTGATATAAAACAGCTCCTTTTGTTTGTCACATTGCATTGTGTCAATTTTTCATCTACTAGTACATTTACACTGTGCAGGACATACTGTTCTGACACCAACACATAACAAGTAAACACCACATCTTCTTCCATTACACATTATTTACAGGCTTTATACAGTTTATAGTAATGGAAGAAACCTCAGAAAGAGCCTATTCTCAATCCATATTCACTATCTATTAATCCCCAGAGGTGGAGTCTAGATTGGTCACTTATGCACAGTGACAGATAATAAAATATACACAGGTCAGACGTGTCAGCAGACAAGATATGAAACATTTACTGCCACAACAACACTAGTAACACACCATATACAGTAAGAGGATATTAGTGTAGGTCAGGAGGTCGCTTATCAACTAAATAAAAAACAGATTATTTAATACAGTCAATCAATAAATAGAAGCTGAAAAACAGGACCAATACAACCGGCAATAAATATGAAATGAAACCATAAAAAAATCTTTCAAATTATGTTGAAAACACAACCCATATCCGTATAAGAAGTGGACGTAGTCACCGTGACGTCACCCATTCATTTGTGGACTGCCAATCAGCTGAAAAGCCTCAAGGTCGGCATTTGTTCGGCAATGTAAATTCATCAGCGCGTATAAATGCTACGGTAAGACCGAATGACATAGAATTAAAAAAGCAAGAAAGACCACTTCTGGTGGGTGGGAGGGGAGATGAATGGATCCAACAAACACCAGACCTTTAATCAGGAGATCCGTGTCCTCTGTTTACCTGTCTTTTGTAAATTAGTAACGTTTGTCACGAGACAATTGTCACGTGTTATTTATTGACGTTTGTGACGTGTTTTCCATAGTTGGGTTACGTTGTTTCTGTACGAATTTATGTATTTTGTTTTAAGTCCAAGCATGACGTTTTCCCTTACCCTTACTAAGTGTTTTTTTTGCCTGAACCTAAGGTAGGGGTTTTCTTGCCTAAACCTAACTGCGGACGTTTGCGAGGCGTACAAATGACATGCAAAAAAGTGTACTCATGACACGCAGAATGTCCGTGTAATGTCATTGTATTTATACGCTGTCCCGTGAGACCGGGTTGCTCATTACATCGCATAATTATGAGTGATGTTATTAAGCACACATAGATTTTATTTTCCTGTCCGTTTCATTCTTTATTATGTGCAAATGAAACTCAGAAAACCAAGTAATTGTATGCACATGCGTGTCTGCTGGTGTTTATGTTTAGTATTAAGAGTATGGAAGAACACAGATGTATGGCAGCGTATATAGAGCCCGGTTACATAACACAGGGAAGAGGTTATTTAAATTTATAATGGCCAACATTCCTCCTCTGGCAGAGCTGCTGTGCTGAATGAACGACGCTGCTTCACTTGATGTAAAACAGAGAGAAAGAGCAGAGTTAAGTGATCTGAGCAGCTGCACTTCTGTTATTCTATACACATGGAGGGAAATGAGGAGAGGATTTTATACTGCAGCTCCTCCTAAAAACACTGGATGAGGGTTAAACAGGGGTCTGACTGTGTGTCTGTACGGGGTCATGTGTCGGGTGCAGCTGGTAAAGAAACATGCCCCTTTTTAAGGTACATGAACATTCACAAAATAGAAAATAGAACAATAAAGTTGTGGATCTTAAAACCAAAAGAATGAGCTGAAAGATGCTAAAATGCTCCATAAAGTCGGGTGATAATTATCACCCGTCACTACACGCGACACCTTTAACATTAAATAAAATATTGATTAAAGCAGCTTTAAAGACACAATCACATTTTATTGGATACTCACTCTAAAAAGAAGAAGTATAAAGATAAAGAAGTCTCTTATTTTTAAAGCTAAAGCCTTATTGAGCTGATTATTATCTGCTGCGATTACTGGAAACATATGCCTGAAGACAAACAAAATGGACCAGTGGGAAAAGTTTTATTGCTTAAACATGGAGTGAGATGGTAACATACAATTGTATTGTTTCTGCAATCCATGATGTGCGGTACATTTTTGCAAAATTGCTTTTTGACCGTTAATTGATGAGCACCAGATTTTTCAAACTGTCAGAAGTATTTTATGACTTGAGATGAGGAAAATTTATAGAGGATCGTGGCAAAGCAGATGAGAAGAAATATGTTTTTATTCAAACCGAATTACTGTTTTTAAATGTTGAGCAACTGTCGCGGCTGGTCCTCTCGGTTACCACAGCTGTCTGCCGTGTGGGCGCTGAATGACTCGACTCGTACACAACAAAACAAGAAAAGCTGTGCGAGAAAACCCACCGAGACCGAGACCACCATAGTGCTGCTGCTAAATTGCAATGACGATATCCAGGACCCGGAGCTATTAGCTATTACATGCAAATTTATTGTTTGGTAAAGCTGGAGAACAAAGACCAATGGCAAATGTAGTTCATGAACAAAACATCTGCGTCCAACTGTGTTCTTTTGTGGGTTTTTCAGATGAAAACGCCCAAAAAGCAGTGACGTAGGTTACCAAAGTAAGCTAATCAATAAGGTTATGAATAATGTGAACACTAGCTCTAGCTGAGACAAAGTTAGCTGTGCTGTTTGGAAATAACTGAAAGAGTTAGTTTGGATTTTTTGAAGTGCGGTTGTATGTATACTCCCGTGCTCTGCAAGGTGAAATTACTGTTTTTGTGAATGGAGTCTGGTGGCTTTGAAGAGAGTGATTTAACAGCTTCAGTGGCGAGGAACGGTGAGGTAAAGCGGCTGTGGGCGGGAGCAGCAGAAAAATCGGTTAGTTTGTTTGTGTTATTGTGTGACTTTCATATCTGAACTACCGTGGCGTCCACAGCAGTACATTGCTTAACTTCAGTGGCTGCTTCTCCAAACTGGGAGCATGCCGACCGCCATCTAAGTTACTGTATGTAATGCACTGACTATTGATGAGGATATATGTATATGTATGTAGAATGTCATCATGCAGAAACCTACGTCAGGTTACGTGGGAAAACGTTTTTAGAAGGGTTTGGGAAAATAGCATTTTGACACTAAAACATACGTACTTCGACCAAAATTTGAATGTTCGGATTTGAATACATAATGAACACCACTGGGAAGATACAGAATGATATAAAAACGTAAAAAAAAAAAAATAATGGACCCGCCCTTTAATGATTAAATCCCGAGAGCTCTTCCACTGACGAACAAAACAAAACATCTTTAAATTTATTTAAAGAAATGTTGATACAAAACTGGACATGTGTTTTTCACGGCTTATTTCAAAATTACAAAACAACAATAACATAGCGAAACTGTGTTTATTACAATACTCTGAATTGTGGTCATTTTTCTGTTGTTCATAACATTTTTATTTGAACAAGTCGGCCACACGTGTGTTGTGTAATGCTCTGAATTAAGCTTTGGTGGCGTTACTCATTACGATTTCTCGCCAGGCTTCAATAAGCATTTTATTGGAATTAGCCTCAATAAAATAAGCATTTAAAAACTGAACCAGTTCACACGACAGTTTCTGGAGCCAATACGGGACACGCTGGATCAATGTGCCAAAAATAAAATGAAGGAAAACAAATCAGCCAATGTTCTCCAGCCGGTGACTGCAGACTAATCTTCCTCATTGGGCTGCAAACTCCAAACACATGGTTACAATAATACAAGACCTCATTCTTTCCCCCTTGCTGCCGTGCAAAGCAAACAAACATATAATACTTTAATTTAGTCTCTGTATGAAATGTTAGGTTACTTATTGAAATAACTTCAGAGCGTCTGGAGGAAGCTGTTCTGCAGGCAAATCATTTTTCCTCTAGCGGAGGAAAACGGTCACAGAGAGATGGATGGATCAGGAGCCGGGCTGGTGCTCAAGGTAAACAGGTGTGTGAAGTGAAAATTACAGGTCTGTATTTTATTTTTATTTTGTGATAGTAGGCTATTATAAAGTAGTAGGCTATGTCAGCGGTCCAATGCCGTAGGCCCTTTTCACAGCAGCCATGTTGACATGTCATTGCAGGGTGAACACAGGTGTAATTAATACAATTGATTCCATGCTGGCTCACTGGATTCATTTGATCAATTACACCTGTTTTTACCCTCCAATTACATGCCAAAATAGCTGCTGTGAAAAGGGCCTATTGTTCCAACGGCCCATTATTCCAAAACCCCAATAGTCCAAAAAAATAACCATTGGACCGAAAGCCCGTTATGCCGAAAACAAACTCCCATTGCTCCGAAAATACCAACATGTTCTCATCCCACCTTGTCACATACTTTGCTTCTTATGCTTTGTCAGACCCCTCAGCGTCACTTTTCAGTTGCAGTAAACACGTGCTTAACGTTGTAAATTAAACAAAAACACTTCTTTAGGATTAGGCAACAAAAACACTTAGTTAGGTTTAGGAAAAAATAACTTGTTTGGGCTTAAAACTACTACTACATACAGTGAAAATGTGACTTGACGTTGTGAACACGGGACACGAACGAACAGCTGATTGTAACGTGAAAGTGAAACGTCACGCACGGGACATGAACAGCGGTCTCCTGGATGAAAGCCTTGTGTTTGTTGGACGCATCCACCAACACTCCCGCCCGCCTGGTGTGTCTCTTTCCCTTCACGTTTACTGTTGCCGCGGATCGGTATACACAACACATTCTCACTCCCAACTCGTCAAATACCGCTGTTTGGTCAGTGCCCCTCGGCATCGGAGACCGACACATGGGTTACCCCTCTTGTGCTACTTTTGGACGGACCAGGGATGGCATGTCAATATACGCTTGTTACATGCATAGTGTCCTTTCAAAATAAACGTTTTCACTCTCACGCTACGTCACTTGCTCCGACTGTCGAATTTAAGCGTTAGTTAAAAGCCCGGTTTGTCACATACTGTTGCTAAAGTGTGCCTCCGTGCGTCGGTTTCCGATGCCAAGTGGCACTTACCAAACGGCAGTATTTGATGAGTTGGGAATGAGAACGGGTTGGTCTAAATTGTAGTTAATGGAAAGCCCGGTGCGTCGCATACCGGTGATAAAGGGTGCCTTGTGCGATGGTAACGCCAATAGTCGGACACCCTGGGAATGAGAACGGGTTGAAAATACAACCTCTCCGTACAACGAACAGAAGCACACAGCTAATTATCATACAAAATGACGTCATTATCGATGGTTTTCTGTTCCTGTTTTCACCAGCTGCTGTCACTACAAGAAACCACAATTCTGCTGAGAGACACCAGTTATTGCGGTCACTTCTTAAAGCGAAACACCGGCTCTATGTTGAGTGAAAGAGGAGGAGCTGCTCAAAATCTGGCATTTACAAAATGCACTGCAACTCAAAAAATCTGCAGGTAGCCTAAACAAGAAGTAGTCAGATAATTGAAACCGCTTCATTGACGCTATTCACTGGCTGATCCAGCACAAAAAGGAAGGCTTCTGATTGGGTAGGCCTGAGTGCCAAGTGGGTGGACCCAGGCCCACCCAGGCCCACCTACAGCTACGCGGCTGTTGCAATCACAATTTGTGCATTCAATCATAGACCCAAATACTCTATTTATTTTCAGAGTCACTTGCTGACTCACTACACACACTGCAGCAGGTGTGATCCACACACACACACATACACACACACACACACACATATATAGAATAATGGGTACCTGAGCCAGAGTGAAAGGCCAAGTGTGTTTTTACAGCTGTCTACATAATGAGCTCTTTGGGGGCCTGTCAAGTCAACGGTTAGCTAACGTCTCAAATCGTGTATGTGTATATATGCACATGTGTAAGTGTGTGTGTGCTGGTGCAGGTTAGGTAATGTCTCTCCGCGTGCCACCTCCTCCCACTCCCGGCTGATTTAATGTCATCATGACTGAAACTACACCTGGGAAGTGACAGTCCGCTGAGAGAGAGAGCATGAAATATGAAGAGAAATCTGATTCTGATCTTATTACACAGCTTTGTTGAATTAGATTCTGATTGGTCAATTGTGCCGTTCTAGGGTCTGTTATTTCTTTATAACAGGCCGTTGCTATGTATAACAGACCGTTGCTATGGGTGCAGTTCTGATGTCGGTCTCTGGAGGATCATTTAAGTGTCAAATTATTGATTTCTTACTTAAGTAGCTGTGTAATAAGCAGAATAATGTACAGCTAGTGGGTCATTGTTGTGAAAGAAACCCCTTCAGGGTGATGCAAGACCCTGTCAGAGTTTATTTCAAAACAATAACTGCCTTGACGTCGACTTGGCGTCACTTTATTGTTGGTATCAAAACCACTATAGTTACCTTTGGCATCACTTTAGGTTTAGGCAACAATGAGAATGGGCTGCGTCGGGCAGCAAACCATGACTCCATTACAGAACATCACAGCTACTCCATCCACTTCACAGCCAATCAGCCTTTAAGTGTTCATGTGGGAAGAGGGAGAGACGTGTTACATCCTGATCATTAATGACTCTCAGAAAAATAAATAAGTTCGAGCTCTCAGGTCGTTGCGAAGCCTGTGGGGTGAGAAAATTACCGTATATATGAAGCTGTGAAATATATTCCACCTGGGAAAGTCAGACCTGGTTCCAGAAAGCACATCTGGCCTTCGGGTTTATGCTGGCTCGGCCTGATGTTTTTCACCACAGCTATAGCACACCATGTCCACACTTACACGTCTTACTTCACTTCCTTTGACTCTCTCTCTCTCTCTCTCCGTCCATGTTGTTGATTTTCATGTTTTGACCATAGACTTTATATGAGAAGTGGACGTAGTCACCGTGACGTCACCCACTTGTTTTGAAGCCTCTAGTTCAGGGGTCAGCAACCTTTACTATCAAAAGAGCCATTTTAGGCAAAAAAAAATAAAAAATCTGTCTGGAGCCACAAAACATTGTGATGAAGGTAACACAGTTTATAGTCTAAGTTTATAGTATATAAGTCTAATGCAGTGAGGGCCCAAGTGCAAATGTACTACGGAGTATTAGGGCCACATTGAGGGAAAAATAATCTGAGATTTACAGAAAAAAGTCGTAA
>CAKAKR010007145.1:0-14920 GCA_916700685.1 Adelosebastes latens | reverse complement strand
TGACCTGCTGTAAACCCTAACCCTAACCCTAACCCAGTGGGCTGCTGTAAACCCTAACCCTAACCCTAACCCAGTGGGCTGCTGTAAACCCTAACCCTAACCCTAACACAGTGACCTGCTGTAAACCCTAACCCTAACCCTAACCCAGTGGGCTGCTGTAAACCCTAACCCTAACCCTAACCCAGTGGGCTGCTGTAAACCCTAACCCTGACCCTAACCCAGTGGGCTGCTGTGAACCCTAACCCTAACCCTAACCCAGTGGGCTGCTGTAAACCCTAACCCTAACCCTAACACAGTGGGCTGCTGTAAACCCTAACCCTAACCCAGTGGGCTGCTGTAAACCCTAACCCTGACCCAGTGGGCTGCTGTGAACCCTAACCCTAACCCTAACCCAGTGACCTGCTGTAAACCCTAACCCTAACCCTAACCCAGTGGGCTGCTGTGAACCCTAACCCTGACCCAGTGACTTTTTTTATGAAATTTATCGACATATGACTTTTTTTTATGAAATTTTTAGACTATGATTTTCTTCTGTGAAAATTTTCGACATAATATACTATGACTTTTTTTAATGACATTTTTCGACATGCTATAGTATGACTTTTTTCGATATGATGACAATAAAGCTTTCTATTCTATTTTATTCTATTTATTTTTAAAAGACTGGATCCAAAATTGAATCGTGCGTCACCTCACATCTTGTTGAGCGTCACAAAAAAAAGAGAAATTTGTGTCTATGTACACGAAACAAATAGATTAAATTGTGTGACTATTTCACAAACTGCTGTGAGACTGAGATACTTTCTGAGGGATAATAGATGACTGTCAAACCTGAGAAACACACTGAGGACAACTTGTGGGTGGATGAAATGACAGCAGAATCAAAGCAAGGGCCAACAACCACCCACCCAAAGTACGTAATTGGATCCACATGCACCACAGACACAGAGATAATGTAACACAACTTTGTACACTAATTATGAGACAGCACAGTGCTCAGTCATACTGTATAATTGTCTGTCTGGCAGAGATATGTTACTATCTGTATACTCTGAACAGTTTAGGAGAAGGAAGGAAATATTCTCCGTTTTAAGGAAGTTGTCCTTTCTCTGTCTTGTGCCTCATCATCAGGCCGTCAGTGTGAGTGGAAATACACCGTCACCTCCCAACAGAGAGAAAAGCAGAACGTGACCCAACGCTAAAATATAGTTGGAGTTGTTTGAAGGGCAGGTTTCTCCTGCAATATGTTTTTCTTTTATCTGTGCCATGTATCCAGAAGCTGACATCATGTGACCTTGCTCCTTTCTTCTTAAAGTTTTATTCACATATCCTCATTAAAATGTACTTCCTATGAGATGTGATGTCCCTTTGATGAGTGCTGCAGAAAAGAAAGCTTCAGAAGGCTGCGTCTCTCTGAGAGAATCTGTGTGTGTCCATGCACGTACAGTACATGAGCCTGTTTTTGTCTGGTATGCTGCACTGCAGTGAGGGGCGCAGCGTTGCAGCTCCTCGGCTCCGTGTTACATCAGCCTCGGTGATGCAGATACGCAGCTCTGCAGCGGTTCAGACCGATGTTTAACACCAGAGTCATCGAGGCAAATCAAGCAGCCGCTCCAGAGTCAACCTAACAGGTCCAAGCTGAAGAGGGGGCCGACCACAGCTGAACCAAAGTAAAAGGAAATAAAACCAACTCCAACAACCCACAGAAAAGGAAAGCGGTGAGGAGAACACACTGACACAACCAATTTAACTGAAAGTAGTCCAAACTAACTTGATATGCTCAGGAGACCGTGCTGCTCCAGGAGACCAATCACTACAGTCCCAAGCAACAAAAGATGTCAGAGTAAACCAACGCTACACCACAAAACACCAAAACACACACTGTCACAGGGCCCAGACACCATCCAATTATCAAATACACCCAAAACGAGCAGAATAATCACAGTAAGACAGTAAAACAGATCCACAAAAACCAAACCAACCAGCCTACAGTATAGTAAATATGAAACTGCAGCCAGCAGCCAGGTTTCCTGAGCTGAGCACAAAGACAGGAAACAGTCTGGCTCCGTCCCAACGTGACAACATCTGCCTTCCAACACCTCTAAAGCTCACTAATCACATTGTTATATCTCATTGGTTTAATACGCTGAGCTTTGCTAACTGGCTTCTGGCTGTAGCTTCATATTTAGTACGATAACTGAGAGTAATCTTCTCATCTAACTCTTGTAAGAAAGCACATACACGTTAAAACAATCACACCAAAATCAGCGAACTACTAACCAACCAACCAACCAACCAACCAACCAACCAACTAACCAACTACCTAACTACCTAACTACCTAACTACCTAACTAACCAACTAACCAACTAACCAACTAACCAACTATCCAACAAACGAACCAACCATCCAATCAACCAACTAACCAACTACCTAACTACCTAACTACCTAACTACCTAACTAACCAACTAACCAACTAACCAACTAACCAACTAACCAACTAACAAACGAACCAACCATCCAACCAACCAACTAACCAACTACCTAACTACCTAACTAACCAACTAACCAACAAACCAACCAACCAACCAACCAACCAACCAACCAACCAACTACCTAACTACCTAACTAACCAACAAACGAACCAACCAACAAACGAACCAACCATCCAACCAACCAACTAACCAACTACCTAACTACCTAACTAACCAACAAACAAACCAACCAACCAACCATCCAACCAACCAACCAACTAACCAACTACCTAACTACCTAACTAACCAACAAACGAACCAACCAACCAACCAACGAACCAACCATCAAGCCAACCAACTAACCAACTACCTAACTACCGACCTACCTAACTAACCAACTAACCAACTAACCAACTAACCAACAAACAAACCAACCAACCAACGAACCAACCATCCAACCAACTAACTAACTAACTAACTAACTAACTAACCAACTAACTAACCGTTGTAATGGTCCAAGCACACTCAGTCTGGTTGGGTCTTTAAAATCTTTTCTGTATTCTCGTCTCAAATTGTTCTTTTAATGAAATCCTCAAACTGAACACAGAAACATGGAACTCTCCTGGAAAGTCTAATCGTCTGTTTCAAAATGCTAAAAAACGCTTCGTCCTTGCTGTTGGGAACAAAACGCAGCACTGCAGAATTCATCCAAAAGCGAACTGATTTACCTCCATAACTCCATAACTCCATCATAATATCCTTCAGCTCCCACCAGCCATCAGCAGCACATGGGGTTGAATTTTTAAGCTTGGTGATTGGATGTTTCTTGCAAAAATGCACCTTGGGAGAAGTAGTTAACTTTTACACTGATTTGTTTTTTTTAAAGAGGACCAATTATGGTTATTTTTTAGTGCATATTGTATTTTGGGTTTTTACTAAAACATGTTTACATGAAAAAAGGTTGGGGGTTGCAGAAGTTTTTATTTAAATGGCTTTTTGTTGTTGTTTGTTTTTCTTCTTCGTTTGTTTTTTTTCTTTTTCTGTAGCTGCTTGCCAATGTTGTATTGATTAGTACATGGACATTTGTGGTTATATTCTTTCTCTCTATTGGTGATCTATCAATTTGTAACCCCACCCTAAATAATTATGCTTAAATACCAATTAAAAATTGATCACAAAAAAATAAATAATCCGGGCACACTGTAGGGGTTGTGCAAAATATAAATGTCTTTATTTTACATGGCAATAGGTATTTAAAATGATCAACGCTGACATGGGTCTTCATCGGGGTCATTGTCAGTATTGATATTACTACTACTTTCATTTGTGTGCCTTGGATTATTCTTGAAGGAAACTTGTATTTTATATTTTTGAGAGCATATTCCACCAATACAATGAGCCCTTCACGAGATGGAATAAGCACCTCACACCTAAAGGATCCAAAGAACACCTGTCTGTGATGAAGAAATTAAACTATATATTTGTGACAGATTTTTAGAGATGTGGATTCATCTGATGTCTCATGAAAGACGTTTGTAAATTTAGGGACTAATATTGAGAAAATGGTCAGTTATAGTTAGTCATAATCCAGCTGTGTATGATTATCATATTAAACTAAATGGAAACAACTATATTTCCATGTTGCGGGGCCCATTGTGTGTCTGCATACCTGCAACTTACTGTAAAAGGCACAAACTGAACTGAGTTATTGGAAATGATAAATTGTGTTTGTCTGATGCACTTCCTGTACTGGCTCACATGCTCAACTTTACTTCCTGTTTACAGCTGTTACATCCCACCAACCCTTGCTCCTCTAATAGGACATGTTACTCACAGCCTGCAGCCAGCTGACAGTTATCATAGAACGTCTCTGATTACTGTCACGTATTCCTGCTCCTGCTGTGAAACCTGTGAGATGGAAGTGTGGATGTGTGCAGAGGATCACAGGACAGTGAGCGGCCTGGGAGGATTTAGATGTTGTTATTTTAATTAAAACTATCGTCAGCAGAGACCGACCCAGTCGCCAGAAAACTATGTTGGCATTGTACGTTTCTGTAAATCACGGGATATGTTGAATGTTGACGTTTCTGAACCAAAAATACTTTTGATAAATATGTTTCACATCAGCTTCGTATCACTCTGGCAGAAACGCACAACGCCACGTGGTTAATGTTGTGAAATGATTGGTCAGGTTTAGGCAACAAAACTACTGGTAAAGGTTAGAAAAAAGATCATGGTTTGAGTTCAAATAATAACCAATCAACGTTACGTAACAACTGTAATCATTTAATGTAACAATGTAACGTGACAACATGACAACGTGACAACATAACAACCGTAACAGTGTAACAACGTATGTAACAACGTATGTAACAACGTACAACGTTACAATGCAACAACGTAACGAATCAACGTAACGTAACAACTGTAATCATTTAATGTAACAATGTAACGTGACAACGTGACAACATAACAACCGTAACAATGTAACAACGTAATGTAACAACATATGTAACAACGTACATAACAACGTATGTAACAACGTACAACGTAACAACGTAATGTAACAACGTAACGTAACGTAACGTAACGTAACCACATAACATATTGTTACATTGTAACAACCATAACAACTACAACAACTGCAACTGCAAAAACGTAGCACAACATAACGCAACAACACAACGCAACAACCTAACATAAGGTAACATAAGGTAACATAAGGTAACATAAAGTAACGTAAGGTAACGTAATGTAACGTAAAATAAAGTAACGTAAGGTAACGTAATGTAACGTAATGTAACATTGTAACATTGTAACAACCGTAACAATCACAACAACGTAACGTAACGTAACGTAGCGCAGCGCAACGTAACGTAACGTAACGTAAAGTAACTAGCGTTAATAAATAACAACTGCCATTAGCTAGCTAGCTTGTTATTACACAACGTAACTTTCACTAACATTAGCTCAATATGCTACGATATGCTACGATATGCTATGATATGCTACGTCACCTGCTCTGACCGAATGCAAAAACGACGACATTCAACGTATCCGTGTTTTGCAGAAACGTACAATGTCAACATTTTTTCCTGTGACTCGGCTGCACAGAAGCGTCGTCATGTAACAACCTGAAAAGTCATTTTAAAGCTCCGTTATAGGATGAAAAGCGCCCAAGACCAACTGGATAAACGTGAACATTTGGACGTTGGTCCTATAGTTCATGCTGTGTGTTGGTTCACACTGCAGTCACCATCACATCGTCTGATCTTTCCTCTCTTGCTACACATCCTGAGCCTCTTTGTTTCTCAGGAAATGTGACATGTAAATGTGACTAATGTCATGTCAGTCTGTGACGGTTAAAGAGCTTCCAAACAGTTTAGGAAGTCTGTCAGTTCTCATCAGACGAACACACAACTGTTGCTGATGAACGCTTCACCAAAGATTAAGAAAAACATTTATTTTTAACTTGTGATGTCTCTCAAGCGTGTAGAAACTGTTGAGTTCTGAGTGAGCTGCTGCCTCTTAATGACAGGTTGGTCTCACACAACGTATAATTGCTGGCAGTTAGCAGAGCAAACACGTCATTCAGTGACTCAGACGGAGATTCAGTGTTGTTCTGTCTGCAGACAAAAGAAGATGTTTGAATGACTCCTCCTCAGATGTATTCAGGTTTAGGATGAAGATTAGTGAGGTTTTACTGAGAGATAAAGTTTGCTCAAAGCTGAACCATGAAGTGATGCACAACATCAGATCTGCAGCAGCTCTTCATATTCAAACAGGACATTGAACGCATCATGGAGCAACAACTTTTACCCATAGACATATAAACATAGACATACATTATAAACATAGACATATAAACATAGACATACATTATAAACATAGACATATATACATAGACATACATTATATACATAGACATATATACATAGACATACATTATAAACATAGACATATATACATAGACATACATTATATACATAGACATATATACATAGACATACATTATAAACATAGACATATATACATAGACATACAATATAAACATAGATATATATACATAGACATACATTATATACATAGACATATATACATAGACATACATTATAAACATAGACATATATACATAGACATACATTATAAACATAGACATATATACATAGACATACATTATAAACATAGACATACATACATAGACATACATTATAAACATAGACATATATACATAGACACAGCATTGGATGCTTCAGCCCCCTGCAGTGATACATCAACGTTAAAGTTTGAACTTTATTCTCGTAATATTACGACTTTTTTTCTCGTTAAGTTATGACTTTTTTTTCTCCCAATATTCTGACTTTATTGTGTAAATCTCAGATGTGTTTTCCCTCAATGTGGTCCTGATACTCCGTAGTACATTGTCTCTGTGGCCCTCACTGCATTAGACTTATATACTATATACTTAGACTATAAACTGTCTTACCTTCATCACAATGAACACGTTTTTTCCCTCAATGTGGTCCTGATACTCCGTAGTACATAATGATCAAATGTTTTGCGGCTCCAGACAGATTGTTTATTTTTGGGTGGTGGCTGGTGAGTAAAGCAAATCTAGCCGCCGCTTGCATATTTGACCAGCATGTGGCTGGTGGTTGACGGCTGGTGCTGATTTCCATCCCTGAGTACGATACTAAACCGCTGTAAGCATCTTGTATTCATCTGGATCGGTGAGTCAGTCGGTGGAGGGTTGACGTCACGAGGATGTGAAACAGGAAACACTCTGACTCAGATCAAACAGGCCTCTTGGCACTAACATGAAACTGTTCAAAGAACCAAGTCACATGTGTTTTACAACAGAGATGCTCAGAGACACACACTCTAAGAAAAGTCCGTAAAGATACGGCCGACGTACCGCGTTCAAATGAAGGGATGTTCTGAATCGATTTTTCACAGGAGTTTTACCTGTATTTTTAAATATGCATTGCATTGTGGGAACACGAACCTCCGCTGGCGCCAAAGACCATCACACACGGCAAAGTTTAGTTCAGAGAAACTTTTCTCACTTCTGTGGTAAAAAAATCCACAATTAATGTCTAACCAGGATGATGAATGTTCAGGACTCAACGTTACCTCAACGTTACCTCAATGTTAGCTCAACGTTACCTCAACGTTACCTCAACGTTAGCTCAGAGTCGGTTTAGTTGGAGAGATGTTTAGTTCGTTCAGCTGTTGTTGTCGACCGTTAACGTTACCAGATACGCAGGAATATTTTCATGACTCATTTTGAGACTAAGTTTGGTATCGTAGTTTACGTTTAAACCAAGGTTTATATTTGAGACTTCAGTGGACGTCAGGTAGAGTTAGCTCCAGTTTTATCCTCAGGTGGTCCACAGAGACCGACAGGTAACGTACCAACGCAGCGTTAGCGTCTGTTCTCCCTCCAGAATGTAAAGGTTAAAGATATTTGGCTACAGGTACGGAGGATATACTGTAAATCTACAGACATGTTCCGTTTTAGGATTAACAGACGTGTCTGTGAATGGTACAGAGGACGTCCTGTTAATCAACACAAACTTCCGTTTTAGGGTTGAAGGAAATGTCCTGGTGATTTTCTGCCATGCAGGACATTATCTGTTTTCTTAGAGTGTTTCCTGTGTAGTCAGTGTGTCTCTATCAGCCTTTAAAGCTGCAGTAGGCAGAACGATTTTGGCATCATTGGGCAAAAACATCCCATAATAACCTTTCAGCATATTGTAATTCAAGTGTTCTGAGAGACTTGTGCTCCTCCTCATGGCTCTGTTTTCAGGCTGTAGAACATCTAGCCTAGTAGACGGGAGACTTTGACCAATCAGGTCATTCAGAGGAGGAGCAGAAGTTTTCTCTCAGAACACTTGAATTACTGAATATCTGCTGAAAGGTTATTATGGGATGTCTGCCCAATGCTGAAAGGTTATTATGGGATGTCTGCCCAATAATGCCTAAAATATTCTGCCTACTGCAGCTTTATGTTCACAGAAGGAGCTTTGAAAGAGAAAAGGGAACTGAAGAGGAAAAGTTCCCAGAAGAACGAGCTGCTGATGCTCACCGTGTCCTCTGAGGCTCTCCGTGTCCTCTGAGGCTCTCCGTGTCCTCTGAGGCTCTCCGTGTCCTCTGAGGTACGAGCTGCTGATGCTCACCGTGTCCTCTGATGCTCTCCGTGTCCTCTCAGGTACGAGCTGCTGAGGCTCTCCGTGTCCTCTGAGGTACGAGATGCTGATGCTCTCCCTGTCCTCTGAGGTACGAGCTGCTGATGCTCTCCGTGTCCTCTGAGGCTCTCCGTGTCCTCTGAGGTACGAGCTGCCGATGCTCTCCGTGTCCTCTGAGGTACGAGCTGCTGATGCTCTCCGTGTCCTCTGAGGTACGAGCTGCTGATGCTCTCCGTGTCCTCTGAGGCTCTCCGTGTCCTCTGAGGTACGAGCTGCTGATGCTCTCCGTGTCCTCTGAGGCTCTCCGTGTCCTCTGAGGTACGAGCTGCTGATGTCCTCTGAGGTACCTCCACTTCCCAGAAACGGAAACCACGACCGTCCAAATGAGGAAATGGTGTCTATAAGTTGTTGTAAAGGCCTACGAAGAAGGTTCTGTTTTCACCGGCGTTGGTTGGTTTGTTGGTTTGTTGGTTTGTTGGCTTGTCTGTCTGTTAGCAGGATTATTCCAAAAGTCCGTGATGGATATGAATGACATGTTTTGGAGGGGGGGGTCAACAAGTGTAGATTTGGCGTTTTTTTCACATTAAACATGAAACAGTTGAGTTGGACCAAAGCTCACTTGGTGATTGTTGGAAAGACTAACGACGACGGTTTAGGTGAGTTTTATTCTGTTTCTGTCCAGTTTGAATGAAGTGTTTTATGATGCTCCGCTACCTAGAATACACCTGGATGATGAACGGAGAGGGGGGGGGGGGCAGCTTGGCGGAGGTCTTCGCTCTCAGAATGCCGTTCTAGATATTTATTCTTTCCTGAGAATTAAAGGTCAAATAAAAAGTTTAACATAAAAACACTGCTGCAGCGTGTTTAGCAAATTATTATTTTGTCATTTACAGTCTTTGAAAGTCACCAGAATGCAGGAAAGCCTGTCTGAAGCTAGACTTCTTCTGGGGGAGGACTCCCAGACCCCCCTGCTGGGGTTTTGAAGTCCTCCCTACGTTTAAAGTCTCAAGGTTGGTTGCAGGTATTCACCGCCGGCCAAGACAAAGTAGGAGGAATGAGAACAGGCTGCTGATCCGAGGGAGAGACACAGAAATCATTATTCCACGCTCAGTCGGCAGTGAAACAGACGGCAGTACAACGGAGGGAAACTCTGTTTAAATTCTGTATTTCTTTCTACAAATATTCCTATTCTACTCATCCCTGTCCTTACCTGCTATTATACATATTCAAAAGAATCAAAAGATGATATTCTACTCATCCCTGTCCTTACCTGCTATTATACATATTCAAAAGAATCAAAAGATGATATTCTGCTCATGTTTTGCAGTCATAGCAGACATGATTGTGTCATGTGGAGTTGTTTTGATGAGGACGCCGCTCCGTCTCAGGCAGGTCGACCACATCTGACGGCCTCCTGGAGGGTCATGGAAAATATGTGTCACTGAGCCAAACCGAGCCAAACCGAGCCAAACAATGTCCGCTTGGTTGGTTGGTTGGTCTGGGAGGAGAGTCTCTTTGTTTTTTTAGTCTCTCTATCTTCCCACTTCTTGATTCTATTAGATTTCTGTCTCTCCGTCCTCTGCTAAAGAGACTCATCAGTGTCTCTCTGAATGAGCCGGCGTCAGGATGACTTCTACTCTACGTGTGACGGAGTGTTTGTTTAACTCACTCCGGTCTGTAGTACGTGATGCAACAAGCTCCTCTATAGCAGCAGATCAGGAGATTACTCTCATTAGATGAGGCAGCAACACCGCTCCTCTGGAAATACAGCAAATAACTGAGAACAATATACCCTAACTTTAATACGCATAGAAAACCTGTGTTCACTTGAAGTCACTGATTTAGTCTGAAAATAACATTTTTGATCTCTCTGGGTTTACTGAAATCCCTGCAGAAGCCGCCTGCAGGCACATGATCACATGATCAAATACCATTCACAGAGCTGAAGAACTCGACCCCACCTCGACTCAAACCTCCAGGTACTTTCAGGTACTTTCAGGTACTTTCCTGGTGGATCTGTCCCCAGTTTACCGGTAATCACACCATCCTGTAAGCCCCGCCCTCCTCTTCTCTGTGCACCAATCAGATGGCTCTGAAGTTAATCTGTGATCTCCTCCAGCTGGTTCCTGATAAAGTTCCTCCTCCTGAGTTTCACAAGTCCTTTGAGGAAGATCTGACTCAGAGCACTGAGGGAAACTATCATACGTCACAAAGAAGAAGAAAAGAAAATGAAACCAGAACTAAACTAAACTGAACATGAAGTCAGAACCAGCAGTAATAATAGAGAAGTCTAACCTCAAACCTCTGCACCGCTCATCCACTGAATAAAACTATATGTCATATCAAAGTTTCATCCTGAATGAGACCGTCCTCCCTACAACAACCCGACCAGGAGTCTAAAATGTAAAAATATTAAATTCAGTATTATTTAAGACGAGAGAAAGCAACAGATTCTCACATCTGAGAAGCTGCAATCATCACAAAAATCAATCTTTATCAATTACAACAATAGTTGCTGATTAACAGATCGATTAGTTGACTAATCATTTCAGCAGTTCAGATTAAACTTCCCCACAACGTGATCTCATCACTACTCATCATCCTTCACTACCCGGGGAGAAGCCTGTTGGAGAGTATCCTGACGCTGAAGGGTCTTGCGTGGTTAACGTTGTATTATGTGGTTAACGTTGTATTACGTGGTTAACGTTGTATTACTTGGTTAACGTTGTATTACGTGGTTAACGTTGTATTACTTGGTTAACGTTGTATTACGTGGTTAACGTTGTATTACTTGGTTAACGTTGTATTACGCGGTTAACGTTGTATTACGTGGTTAACGTTGTATTATGCGTTAACGTTGTATTATGTGGTTAACGTTGTATTACGTGGTTAACGTTGTATTACGTGGTTAACGTGGTATTACGTGGTTAATGTTGTATTACTTGGTTAACGTTGTATTACTTGGTTAACGTGGTATTACGTGGTTAATGTTGTATTACGTGGTTAACGTTGTATTACTTGGTTAACGTTGTATTACTTGGTTAACGTTGTATTACGTTGTATTACTTGGTTAACGTTGTATTACTTGGTTAACGTGGTATTACGTGGTTAATGTTGTATTACTTGGTTAACGTTGTATTACTTGGTTAACGTGGTATTACGTGGTTAACGTTGTATTACTTGGTTAACGTTGTATTACTTGGTTAACGTGGTATTACGTGGTTAATGTTGTATTACTTGGTTAACGTTGTATTACTTGGTTAACGTGGTATTACGTGGTTAACGTTGTATTACTTGGTTAACGTTGTATTACTTGGTTAACGTGGTATTACGTGGTTAATGTTGTATTACTTGGTTAACGTTGTATTACTTGGTTAACGTGGTATTACGTGGTTAACGTTGTATTACTTGGTTAACGTTGTATTACTTGGTTAACGTGGTATTACGTGGTTAATGTTGTATTACTTGGTTAACGTTGTATTACTTGGTTAACGTGGTATTACGTGGTTAACGTTGTATTACTTGGTTAACGTTGTATTACTTGGTTAACGTGGTATTACGTGGTTAATGTTGTATTACTTGGTTAACGTTGTATTACTTGGTTAACGTGGTATTACGTGGTTAACGTTGTATTACTTGGTTAACGTTGTATTACTTGGTTAACGTGGTATTACGTGGTTAATGTTGTATTACTTGGTTAACGTTGTATTACTTGGTTAACGTGGTATTACGTGGTTAACGTTGTATTACTTGGTTAACGTTGTATTACTTGGTTAACGTGGTATTACGTGGTTAATGTTGTATTACTTGGTTAACGTTGTATTACTTGGTTAACGTGGTATTACGTGGTTAACGTTGTATTACTTGGTTAACGTTGTATTACTTGGTTAACGTGGTATTACGTGGTTAATGTTGTATTACTTGGTTAACGTTGTATTACTTGGTTAACGTGGTATTACGTGGTTAACGTTGTATTACTTGGTTAACGTTGTATTACTTGGTTAACGTGGTATTACGTGGTTAACGTTGTATTACTTGGTTAACGTTGTATTACTTGGTTAACGTGGTATTACGTGGTTAATGTTGTATTACTTGGTTAACGTTGTATTACTTGGTTAACGTTGTATTACGTGGTTAACGTTGTATTACTTGGTTAACGTTGTATTACTTGGTTAACGTGGTATTACGTGGTTAATGTTGTATTACGTGGTTAATGTTGTATTACTTGGTTAACGTTGTATTACTTGGTTAACGTTGTATTACGCGGTTAACGTTGTATTACTTGGTTAACGTTGTATTACGTGGTTAACGTGGTATTACGTGGTTAACGTGGTATTACGTGGTTAACGTTGTATTACGTGGTTAACGTGGTATTACGTGGTTAACGTTGTATTACTTGGTTAACGTTGTATTACGTGGTTAACGTTGTATTACTTGGTTAACGTTGTATTACGTGGTTAACGTGGTATTACGTGGTCAACGTTGTGCATTTACATAAAGCAGCATATTTGTCCACTCCCATGTTGATAAGAGGATTAAATACTGGACTAATCTCCCTTTAAGGTTCATTTAGAACAGATACAAAATGTGCGATTAATTAGGATTAAATATTTGAATTAATATAATATTTATATATATATATATAATAAAATATATATATAATATATGTCATATATGTATATATATGTCATTGTGCAGAAACCTACGTCAGGTCAGGCGGGAAAACGTTTTTCGAAGGGCTTGAAGGTAGAACAGCATTTACAGGCTGGACAGAAACATACATACTTAAACTACATTTGAATGTTCTGATTTGAATTCATAATAAAAACCGCTGGGAAGCTACAGGATGATATAAAAACCTAAAGAAATAATAATAAAACATATTGGATCCCCCCTTTAAATCTCATCTGGATTTTACCCGAATAAGAGACAATTAAAATGACCAGTTTATATGTATATATATAAAATATGACCAAAGAGCTTGAGGAGGACTTTTCAACCTGAATTAACAGAAATGTATATTTCCAAAACATCAGTTGAAATTAAAAAGCATCATTATAGCTGTAGTTTATGAGCAGCTCTAAACTCTTATATATATTATATCATATTATATATTATATTATATATCATATTATATATATTATATTATATTATAAATTATATTATATTATATATTATAATATATATAATATATATATTATATATATTTTATTATATATTATATTATATTATATATTATATATTATATATTATATATTATATTGTATATGAGCTATTACCTAAAGTCAAAACAATGTTCTCCACTTTTTAAAGTGTGAGTCACTAAACTGGTTCTCACTTCTCATTGGTTGGCATTTCCAGCAATGAGGAACTGTTGCCTGGTGACTCAGAACTCTTCCCACCAATCAGATTGCGGCTTCTATTTAGCCACCGTGACTCATAGTCATGACATTAATGTGACAGCTGATTGGCTGATGATTCAGCGTACCTGTGACTGTTGTCTCCTGTGATTGGCTGAGCTGTTGTCTCCTGTGATTGGCTGAGCTGTTGTCTCCTGTGATTGGCTGAGCTGTTGTCTGCTGTGATTGGCTGAGCTATTCTAGTCCAGGTATATAAAGACAGCAGAGCTCCAGCTGGAGGCAGAGAGAGCAGCCGGTTGGTTAACGAGGGAAAAGATGATAAACATATTTCACCGTGACCTCCTGAAGGTCAATCAGATAACTGGTTGTATGAAAATCATGTTTGAATATATAACCACTAGATAAGAACATAAACTGGGGCACTTTTTATGAGATTAGTTTGTATTCAGTTTAAGTCTCTTGGTAAAGATAATATTTAGAATAATTAGATTACAGTTTTAGCTGAAGAAGTTTAATATTCAGTGATTTTTGTGGTTAAATAAGAGAGAGACTCCCGTTAGTGGTCAGATTTGTTTATTTTTTTTGTGCAAATTTTGAAAGTTTTCAAACCCATGTTGAAACATTTGTTCTATAAACTGATGCATGTTAACACGTGTTCTATAAACTGATGCATGAGAACACATTTGTTCTATAAACTGATGCATGTTAACACGTGTTCTATAAACTGATGCATGAGAACACATTTGTTCTATAAACTGATGCATGTTGACACATTTGTTCTATAAACTGATGCATGTTGACACATTTGTTCTATAAACTGATGCATGTTGACACATTTGTTCTATAAACTGATGCATGTTAACACATTTGTTCTATAAACTGATGCATGTTAACACATT
>CAKAKR010007139.1:0-20277 GCA_916700685.1 Adelosebastes latens | reverse complement strand
CCATCCTATCCCCATTACCCTGATATGTGCTAACATACATTATGTGCATTAGTCCCCGGTGCTTTGTGCTGTTGGTGGGTTTTCTAAATGGTCTTCACATAGCAGGATGTAATTAAAATTCCTGTGTGTGTGTGTGTGTGTGTGTGTGTGCGTGCGTGCGTGCGTGCGTGCGTGCGTGCCCGCGCGCAGATGCTGAAACATTGATTAAGACTCCATCAGAAATAGAGCTTCTTGTATGAATTGATTTTTATGCTCCCCTCTCTTCATTCTCCTCTTCTTCTCTCAAGCTGACTCCTACTCTTTCTTTATCTCCCCCCCCCTCTCACTCTATTACTAGCCCAGATCTGTCTCTATCTTTCTCCCCATCTCTCTTTCTCACTTGTTACAATCCTGCTGCTTGTTTAAAAGTTGAGAAGGGGTCTTATTTGAACTTCATTTTAAACTTGAGCTGTCATATGTTCCCATACTTGTCTTTACACTTTCTTTTCTTAGAAACCTAAAGCTCTTCTAGGCAGCTATTAGATATCTTTGTGGGACCAAATGAAATTCATTTGTACAAACAAATGTAGGTGCACAGCAGTGAGCTAAGCATACTTTTCACTGTGAGCAGTTGTGAAACTGTGAAAACAGTAACGGACAACAAATCTGAAAATGCTGAGATTCATAAACAAGAGTCAAGCGAGTGAAAATGAATGAGTACAAAAAGACTGGCTGTCAAACGAGTTCCATTGTGCTTCGTGTCAGTATAAAACAAAGTATCACGTGTGAGATTAATTCATCTAGTAATAATCAGCACCACATGCAAGAGGTGGTCTCAGACCGGTTGTTTTGGTCCACACTAGAGTACGATTACTGTGTTCACAACTGCCCAAAGGAACCACACCAGGGGTTGAACCGCAACAGAGTTAGATTAAAACAGAATACATTTGGCTTGTGAGAGTGCCATAAGTTGTTTATTAGAAAAACTAAATTTTTTCTAAATCACAAATCAGCAATCACAAAACAGATGTACATATAATATAAAGAGTACATACAATGCTCCAACCAGGCAGCCTGTTTGGGGAGGAGATACAAGATGCCTGTTAATATTTGCTTGGACACACAGATCTGACAAAAAGGTTGATGTAACAACTGATGTCTTCAAATTGGGTTGTGTTTATCGCGTTCACTAGGAGAGTCCATATGAACGCCATCCTCTGTGGTATTCACAACCTCGTAAGTGGAAGTTTTCTGAATGCTCGGAGTTCACGAGTTGTGACGTGTTTGCTAACATTTGAAGTTTGGAAGTACATTTTTCGGTGGAAGGTGAGTTAATATAGTAGCCTAATGTAAGTTATAGTAGCCTAATGTAAGTTATAGTAGCCTAATGTAAGTTATAGTAGCCTAATGTAAGTTATAGTAGCCTAATGTAAGTTATAGTAGCCTAATTGCAAGTTGCAGAGATTTTTTCTTCGTAATTTTATAATATCTATCCATCATCTGTAACCCCTTATCCTATTCAGGGTCCCGGGGGGCTGGAGCCGATCCCAGCTGACATTGGGTGAAGGCGGGGGGGTACACCCTGGACAGGTCTCCAGACTATCACAGGACTGACACATAGAGACAGACAACCATTCACACTCATATTCACACCTACGGGACATTTAGAGTCAACAATGAACCTGCATGTCTCTGGACTGTGGGAGGAAACCTGAGAACCCGGAGAAAACCCACGCTAACACGGGGAGAAAATTAAAATACCCAGGTTTGAACCTGCGACCCTTTTGCTGTGAGGCAACAGTACTAACCACTGCACCACCGTGCAGCCCAATTTTATAATGTTGATATTCTCAACGGCCTCAGTTTCTTCCTCTGTCATTATGCATTAGCATTTCCTTTATGTTACCCGCTTGCTAGTTTGCTAAATTGTTAGCCTGGGTGGCTTCTAGATGCCGACAGTAGCCGTCCATGTCGCTGTTGCCTAGCAGCGGTGTTCTCACGTCTTAAAGGTCCCATATCGTGCTCATTTTCAGGTTCATACTTGTATTTTGTGTTTCTACTAGAACATGTTTACATGCTGTAATGTTCAAACAAACTGTATTTTCCTCATACTGTCTGCCTGAATATACCTGTATCAACCCGCTGTCTGAAACGCTCCGTTTTAGTGCATTTTGACGGAATTGTAACAGAATTGCGTTGCTAGGCAACAGATGGGTCCATGTGTACTTCCTGTCAGCTGATGACATTCACATCCACTGCAACCAGGAATAAACTGGGACACATTTAGAATGTTTACTTTTAAAATTGTGTCAAGGGTTTAAATATTGTATATTTGTGACATCACAAATGGGCTGAACTCCTGAGAGCTTGTTTCAAATGCAGAGTTTCTGAATACGGGCTGTGTGTATTTCTCTGTGGATTGAGCGTTTCAATACTTTCACAGTATTTATATAGGACTTAAGCCTGCTTTAAAATAAATACAATTCAATAGGTCTAATGTTGTGTCCAGTGGTGCTATCATCACTGACTGGAGAAACAATCCACCAACCAAACCTGTCAGCTTTGGATGAGATTAATGCATTTGCAGAAATCATGTTTCAGTATTCCATACGGGAGAAAAAAACAATATGAGATGGAAAAAAAGAGAAGAAAACACATACAACTCACGTTGCTCCTTTAATTTGGCAGGAATGTTATTTGATTTGTCATTTCCAATTACATGTAGTCATTTCCAGGTTGGTATCTGAGCTGTGAGCGTTAATGGATCCAGCACTGGAGAGATTCCATTTCTAAAATGACACTTAACACAGCTGTTGTTATTGTTGATCTCCCTACGTTTCTGGAACAGCTTCAGCTTTAATGCAGCCTTGCTTCTGGATTTTTGCTGAGTGTGTCTTCGTAGCTGTAAGCCATAATGGAGTCAGCAGTGCAAAACGCATTTTTGTTTTTTATAAATGTGTCACCTGTCTGATAAGCTGCCTTCGCCCTCAATGTGCTGTAGCAATGTTCTTAATTGGTTTATTGGAAATCTGATATGCTGAGTTGACAAACTGCTATTAATGTCCAAGTACACTATTTATATAATGGAGCAAATTGTTTACTTTATTTATTTATTTTTCTTATTTTATAAACGGCCTAAATCCACAGCCTCTGAGAAGTGACGTTACGCAGAGCGCAGTGCCGTTACCATGGATGTATTAAGAGAACTGGATCGAGCGTTGGATGCGGGGCCCCGGTCATTCCTATGAGAGTTTCTCATTGGCGCATGAAGTCTAAATGGCTCGACTTCCGTCTTGAAAAGTACCCGGTCTTGGCGGAGTAGCGTCCGCTCGGTCACATGACTCGGTCACGGAGCCTAACGTCACGCCGTCCTCACGGCTTGCGCTCCAGCCTCGATCTGGGTCCCATTCACATAATTGTGAGGAAGGGAAATAGCTCTGGATTCAGCTATTAGTGCGTTTTATAACTTTAAAACGTAATGATTTAAATAAGGACTATTAGAGTGTTCATACTGGGGAGTTGATTCACCTCAAAAAAATTATGAGTTACAGGCGTCTCTTTCCCAATGGAAGTCTATGGGAAGAAGTATTTTTGGGCCCAATGGCATCACGTGACGGACACGGAAGTTGTAGTACCGCCGTGTGACCACTACAAAAGTCGGGATCGACGACCGGCGCACTTCCTGGGGGCTTAGCCGTTACACACGGCCATTCACCGTGTTTACCTTCATTAAATGGTCTGAAAACAGGCTGCTACAGTAGAACCATACTTCAGACTGGTCGGTTATATCTACTCTACTGTTTTATGAAGGAGACGTCCGGTCACCACAGCGCATCATAGCCTCTTTTCCAACTTCCCAGCTGACATTGGGCCAAGGTGGGGTACACCCTGGACAGGTCTCCAGACTATCACAGGGCTGACACATAGAGACAGACAACCATTCACACTCACATTCACACCTACGGGACATTTAGAGTCAACAATGAACCTGCATGTCTCTGGACTGTGGGAGGAAACCAGAGAACCGGAGAAAACCCACGCTAACACGGGGAGAACATGCAAACTCCACACAGAAGGACCCCAAGCCGGATTAGAACCTAAAACCCTCTTGCTGTGAGGAGACAGTGCTAACCACTGCACCACTGTGCATCCCTCACACACACACACACACACACACACACACACACACACACCCACCCACCCACACACACAACAATAAAAACAAAACATGAACAGATGTGGATTGCCTTGTCTCTACAAAGTCTTATTCCTGTGACTCATTCAGTGGTTCATTCCCTTATCTTGTCGTTGACATGTAAACATCGTCCATTTCTACTATTTCTCTCGGCATCGCTCCTCTTGTGCTCTTATCCTATAGGTTAACAGTTCCATATCATATATTTCATTCATCATTTTCAGCCATGCATTTTGTGTGTGTGGTTCTGCCTTATGTCATCTCTTCATAATGGCCTTCTTACAAGCTGCAAACAACACTTTCAGCAGGTATCTTTCATCTCTTAACACAATATATCCAGTCATATTAGCCAAGTACAGTAATATATACATGACGTAGATATATCATAGCTCAGAATTTTGATAATAACTATATGAACATTTCCCTAAAACTGTGCAATTTCAGGATAAAGCCAAAATGTATGTCTATTATTGCCCCACATCTTCTCCAACACGGTTGTGCTGCAGACAATTTTTTTTATTTCTATCGTTATTATAGTAACTACTGGATGGATTATCATCCTCCATCTGCCTTTGCGTGCAGATTTGTGGTGATGTGTGTTCATGTCGCGATGCTCTGAACCAGCCAGACATTTCATGGGGTAAAGATTTCCGTTTGCTGAGTTGTAGTTATCACGTTTAAGTGTAATTGGCACAGCCGAGACAGTGATGTGACTGGCTGATAGAGTATTTATTAATCACCACAACTGCTGATCTATACCTTCACCCAGCCCTTTTGCATGTTGCGTTGCTGCACATGAACCAAAATAGAAGGAGCGCATAGAGAAGCCCATACAGTCCATGCGCCTAGACCTACCACCTTTTCAAATTTCAAGCGACGGCGTGTCCACACAGAGAACGTCAGGAGCGCTTGGCGGCTGCGGAACCTGTTGTCTTTTAATTTCGTCATCCATGTTAACAGGTTAGAGTGGCCAAACTGCTCATGCGCGGCGGCCGGCTGCGTGTCAGCTGCGTCGCTTCTACAGATTCGAGGTCTCGCCTATTTTTAACGTGAGCTGTGCGGTTTACAGCAACAACAGACAGTGAAAGTGATCGTTACCTACTAATACCTGTATCTGTACAATATGTCACGGACATGAAAAAAAGTAAAGATTTATTTTTAAATCAACACCTCCTACTTTAATTTCAAAATAAAGGCCCCTTTTTGCTGTTGACAGAATTCCTTCATTTGTTAACAAAAGGCTTTTATTCTGAAATATGTGCAGGACAGTGTTGTAGAACATGCAGTGACTTGCAGGGCTTCATGAATGAATAAAGCACAGGGTTTTAATTGTGGATTATTACTATTATTTTCAAATTATGAATGTTGCTGGTTAGTGTTGTGCTTTAATCGCCGTACGTATCGTCTCCGACGGATCGTCCTTCCTCCACGGCTGTCGGATTGAGCGGTGAAAAGAGCGGTTTATAAACATATAAATAGTAGCCCAGATAGATACTAAAAAGCAAAAGGGTCAACGGTGGCGATATGTTGTTAAGATATTGTTGTCATAGAAACATTAAAAAAAGGTTCTAAGAGCTCTTTTTCTCTGAAACACTGGGATGAAGCGCTCCCCAGCGCCATGCGACCGCTTTCTGCCAGAATAAGAAGCTATGTGGACACAGGCCCTTAGTTATTAGGGGGTCTATTGGCAGAAATGGAATATAAAATTAATAAGTATGTTTTCTTTAGTGTATAATCCCCTGAAACTAGGAATCGTTGTGTTTTTTGTTACCTGAGAATGAGTCATCTATATGACAATAGGGAGCGGGGCCCCTGTCCACGGAGTCCGCCATGTTGCACCGCCATGTTTCTACAGTAGCCCAGAACGGACAAACCAAACTTTGATAACTTTTCCTGCTTGGACGGGAGTCGATAACGTTACTCGCTCCTGTCGCTGCCGCTCTCTCTCTCTCTTGCTTCGCCATTCACTTCTCACGTACACACTCAATGTATGCACTGGCTCTGCTCCAACTGGCTCTAGAAAGGTCCATTCGTGTTTTTGCGTCGTCGACTGTAGCTCTCCAACACTCTTGGCACACAGGAGAGGCTTCAGTTGGTTGTAATCTCCTCACCGCTGGATACCGCCAGATCATTCACATTGGACTTTTCATTTCAAGGTCAGGGGTGCATACCATATCTTTTGTTGTGTAATTGCTGCACCATGAGTCCTTGATAAAGACACAAATACTACCTCCCCATGTTTTCCCTATGTTAATATTTGTATCCATGCAAACATTTGAGAACCCTCAAAATGACTGGATCCGGGAAATCTCCCTGAAGCCAGGTCTCTATGTAGATCATGAGGCAGGATTCATTCATTCATTGCAGACCCTCGTGTTCCGGCGCAGCTCCTCCATCTTGTTCTTTCTGGGAGCGAACGCTAAAAACTAGTGATGGCAGTGCAGGCTCGTTGCACCACCGTGACACCGTTGTATTGCCTACAAACGCTGGATGTACTCAGCACCAACAGCATTCCAACAGTCTTACCTATCATGTTATTCTTATTCTCTCATTCACTTCCTTCTGACTAGAAAAAGTCACCAGCCTCCAACACACTTGACAAACTCTGACAGACTCTCAACAAACAGGCCGTCTCCGGTGCCCAAGTCGCAGAACCGCCACGCCAACCGCAAGTATGTAAAGTAGATAAACAGCAGTGGCGTCAGTTGCTGATTCATATTTACATTTCTTCAGAGAGGTTGATTGATGGCGGCTGTCTCTGCTCCATCAGGTAGGAAACAAAGTGTGGAGAGCAGGTGGGCCAGGCCACACTGATCTGTCAATCAATCGAGCAATGGAGGGACGGCGGAGCATCGCTGAGGGCGCACGCTGCTTCTGGGTTTAGTTCAGAGGCTCAGAGGTTCAGGGTTCAAGGTCGACTTTATTACCCCTCCAAGAAAATGTTATTGGCCGGCAAAACCAGAAACACATATAACGCTGCAGTATATTGCAGTAATGAGCATTCACGCTTGGTTTCATATTTTCAGTCCCCCAAGAATATCATTGGCAACAAATGATAAATGTAATTTATTGTCACTTATTTGACTAAGCTGACGACTTAATTTGATCAATTTTACACAGTCAATAGGTCAGAGGTCACTACATTTCCACTGAATATAATTTTTTATGACTTAAAAGTGAGCCCTGCACAGACTGCTGCAGACACTTCAGTTGTGTTACTATGAATACAAATGGCTTTTAGACTCTTTAGAGTCTAAAGAGGGAGACCTGTTACTGCCCAGATTTCAGATTTCACAAAGAGACTCCTCCTTGAGCAGGACTTGGACACAATAACAAACAGGCTGGCTCGAGCAAAAGGTAGGGTTCTTTCCATAATGTTGTCAGACACTTATAACGGACCAGGTGGTAGTGAGTCTTTTCTTTTTTATATCAGAACACGTGACAATTGTGTTCACCATGACCACTTACCACACGCACAAAGATGAGAAATCTATTTCTATTGATGAAATCTATTTTTCAAAGTTGAAACTATGGTAGGGTCTGTGTCGCTAGTACACTTATCCCCAAAGTCCAGTTGGTTTGATTAGTGTGAACGCTCTGTACCGTACTCTAGTCCACTTGAAAAGGTGGTCTGGAGTACGGTTCGTATCAGGTGTGAAAGCCAACCGTACCAAAACACGGAAGTGGACCGCTATTTAATGCAAGTGGACTCGGGTACGGAACAACTTTACTAATGTGGAAGCTGAGCGGGGAGGGGGGGCAATCGTACTCTGGCATGGTATGGATCAATCGTACCTGATAGTGGGATGTGAAAACGCCCTTAGCAACTATTAGTAAGTAGTTACAAGTACTGTTA
Source organism: Adelosebastes latens (assembly GCA_916700685.1). Taxonomy (NCBI): domain Eukaryota; kingdom Metazoa; phylum Chordata; class Actinopteri; order Perciformes; family Sebastidae; genus Adelosebastes; species Adelosebastes latens. The sequence continues at coordinate 12,247 of CAKAKR010007139.1, read as the reverse complement.
CTGTGGATACCTACGGTATAGTTTAGAATGCCTTGAGCACTGATTTAGAATAGTGGTTATAACTGTCTGGTCTGTTATACTATTTTAACAGATACCTGTCAGCCAATCAGAGCCAAGTATTTTCTTGAAGTAAGTATGTCTTTCCTGACTGTAAAATTCCCATTGTGCCTTATGTGCTTTGTTGTACTGTTCTGCCTTAAAGGTCCCATATTGTAAAAAGTGAGATTTTCATGTCTTTTATAGTATAAAGCAGGTTTAAGTGCTTTATAAATACTGTAAAAGTATCGAAGTGCTCAATATACAGAGAAACACACACAGCCCGTATTCAGATATTGTGCGTTTGAAACAAGCCCTTAGGATTTCTGTCCATTTGTGATGTAAATGGTAAATAGACTTACATTTATATAGCGCTTTTCTAGTCTTCCGACCACTCAAACAATTTATAAATAAATAAATATACAATATTTAGACCATTACACGGTTTTAAACGTAAACATTCTAAATGTGTCCCAGTTTATTTTCTGTTGCAGTGTATGTGAATGACATCAGCTGACAGGAAGTAAACATGGACCCAAACTGTTGCCTAGCAACGCAATTCTGTTGCAATTCCGTTGAAATGCACGAAAACGGAGCGTTTCAAACAGAGGGTTAATACAGGTATATTCAGGCAGACAGTATGAGGAAAATAAAGGGTTTTTGAACATTACAGCATGTAAACATGATCTAGTAGAAACACCAAATACAAGTATGAACCTGAAAATGAGCATGATATGGGACCTTTAAGACCAAATGTAGTTCAGCAGTTTAATAAACATCAACATACTGCAGCCACATCAGGGAGGAGAGGAAACAAGGGAAGGAAGGAAGGAAGGAAGGAAGGACGGAAGGAAGGAAAGAAGAAAGGAAGGAAGTGTGGTTGTTGAAACTTTGTTAAAACTTTATTGATCCTTTTAAAGGTCCCATATTGTAAAAAGTGAGATTTTCATATTTTATATTATAAAGCAGGTTTAAGTGCTTTATAAATACTGTTAAACTATCAAAACACTCAATCCACAGGGGAAATTGTGCATTTGAAACAAGCCGTTAGGATTTCTGTCCATTTGTGATGTCACAAATATACAATATATAGATCATTACACGGTTTTAAACATAAAAGTAAATGTAAATAACATCAGCTGACAGGAAGTAAACATGCTGTTGCCTAGCAACGCAATTCCGTTGAAATGCATTAAAACGAGCGTTTTCAGACAGAGAGTAAATACAGGTATATTCAGGCAGACAGTATGAGGTAAATACAGGTTGTTTGAACATTACAACTTGTAAACATGTTCTAGTAGAAAGACAAAATACAAGTATGAACCTGAAACTGAGCACGATATGGGACCTTTAAACTGTTTTCTTGGAAGTGCAGGCATGAAAGACTGGGACTGGGAGAGGAATACCATGTGTAATAGAACCATATCCATACATGGACCCATAATACTGTATATTTCTCATTTCTTACTGCGTCATACTTAGTGAAACCCGAGAGGAATATTTTTATGTTGGTCTGTCTTCAATGTGGATCAAATAGTCATTTTGATGTGTGCTACTGTACATATTATTGTGTGCTTTTATTTTTGAGGAAAGAAATGTAGGAAATTGCTTTCCATGGTCAAAGGAATTGTTTTTACTGTTTCTGCCCCCGGGGTCCAAACTGAATTAGGCAGGGGAGCTTTCATGTCCTCTGCTCCGTCTCAGGCAAACTCATTGGAAAAAGGTCAACTTTCTGTTGTTCCATCCATCATTCTATTGTCTGTTCTCCTGAACTTTTCAATCATTTTATGGCAGTTTTTTTAATCATTCATTATTGAATTAATTTGAGGTACTCAATCTGTTGCTTTTTCTGTTTATGTTATTTGCTCTCTTGCTCTCAAGTTTTAATAATTTGAAATTTAAATGTTACAAAATATACGCACGGTGGTGCAGTGGTTAGCACTGTCCCCTCACAGCAAGAGGGTCGCAGGTTCAAACCCACCTCTGGCCCTTCTGTGTGGAGCATGTTCTCCCTGTGTTAGCGTGGGTTTTCTCCGGGTTTGACTTTGGGAGAATGTTGAATGTGAGCGTGAATGGTTGTCTGTCTCTATGTGTCAGCCCTGTGATAGTCTGGCGACCTGTCTAGGGTGTACCCCGCCTTCACCCAATGTCAGCTGCCTTCAGCCCCCCCGTAACCCTGAACAGGATAAAGCCTCGGACACACCAGGAACGTCAGCTGGCGTGGCGGCTATGTGGCATGGTGGCTGCGTGATTCACGCGTCGGGCGTTCACACCAGCTGAATTTCAGCTGTGTTTCATCTGCATTTCAGCTGCGTGTCTGCTGCTGCTGTCAGCTCTTTCTTTCTACATAGAGTTTGCATTTTAATGGCCATTTCATTTCACTATAAATATCATTTATATTTATTTTAGACAGAGAAAGGTTAAGAAACGTGTGGTAATTTTTAAATAATAGAAATAATCCACAATTAAAACTCCATACTATATTCATTCATGGAGCTCTCCAAGTCACTGCATGTTCTATAACACTGTCTGGCACATATTTCAGAATAAAAGCCTTGTGTTAACAAATGAAGGAATTCTGTCTACAGAAAAAACGCTTGAGGGCTTTTATTTTGAAATGAAAGCAGGAAGTGTTGATTTAAACCCCATACATTATCAATTCATGGAGCTCTCTAAGTCACTGCTTGTTCCACAGCACTGACTGCTCATATTTCAGAATAAAAGCATCGTCCTAACAAATGAAGGAATTCTGTCCACAGAAAAAACGCTTGAGGGCTTTTATCTTGAAATGAAAGCAGGAAATGTTAATTTCAAAATAAGTCTTTACTTTTTTTTCATCTCCGTAACATATTCTACAGATAGACATATAAACTGTAGTAATGTAGCTGATATGATGTTAATATACAGTCAATAGATCACTTTCACTGTCTGTTGCTGATGTGAGACACGGCACGCGTCAAAAATAGACGAGACCTCTATTCTCTAGAAGAGACGCAGCTGAGACGCGCGTAAGACGGGAAGTGTGGCTGCTCTAACCTGTTAACACGGACGCTGAAATACAAAACAACAGGTAACGCAACCGCCACACGCTGCTGATGTTCCTGATGTGTTCCGGGCTGTAAGCGGTTACAGATAATGGAAGGATGGTTTGTCTTAAGGCTCAATCACATCTACAAAGATAACTATACTGATACTATTAACTATGATACAGTACATTGCTAAGACTGCTAGGATTCTGTGACTGTTATACTGTGGCTCAAACACCCGTACTTGAGTACTATCAGTGATCACAAACTTACCAAACAAGCCATGACTGCAACGAGCAACTCAACCCTCTGCCCTCATCTTCCTTAGGAACTTCCTCAGTGTTTCTTTATCCAGAAAACATGTTGAGGTTATAAATCAATAGCATTGCTCTACAGTTGCAGTTTTTGATGTTTGAATAGTTGATGTGATGCAGTGGAAACACACACACACACACACACACTTTTTTTTTTACATGAAACCATTTCAGCATCTTGTTTTTGCAACCCTGTCTCCTACTAAATTACGTTCCCAAACAACTAAACCGTATTCTCAATTACGTTTCGAGGGAAACGTATTTGCTCGAAGATTACAGTCGTATTTTGAAACCGTTTTAAACACGTAGTTAACGTTGTTAATTGAAACAAAACAACAACAACGTGGACTTCTGTGGACTATCATTACAAACATATTTGTGACACATCAAAAACAAATGTAATCTGTGATAAAATGTGTTTCCCTCAAAACTTCATTCACGGTGCAGTTGATAGGAATGTCCAGGACATGTGGCTGTGTTTCTGGTATAGTGACAATTCTTCTATATAAATGGATCTTTGTCAGTATTGCAGGGAAGGTGATTGGCAAATCACAGATACAACTTTGCAATATATTTGACAGTGCTATAAATAGGAAGGCTAAACAGATACAGATAGCTCATATCCACTAACCTCAGAGTTTGAGCTGCTCCCATCTGGACGTCAATTTAGGGTCCCAAGGGTCAGCCCCAACATTTATAAGAAGTCTTTTATTCCCTATTATGTAAGCCAAAGACACATTTCCAATGAAGTGGACAATAAAATCTATCTATCTATCTATCTATCTATCTATCTATCTATCTATCTATCTATCTGTCTGTCTGTCTATCTATCTATCTATCTATCTATCTATCTATCTATCTATCTATCTGTCTATCTATCCATCTATCTATCTGTCTTTCTGTCTATCTATCTATCTATCTATCTATCTATCTATCTATCCATCTATCTATCTGTCTTTCTGTCTATCTATCTATCTATCTATCTATCTATCTATCTATCTGTCTGTCTATCTATCTATCTATCTGTCTTTCTGTCTATCTATCTATCTATCTATCTATCTATCTATCTATCTATCTATCTATCTATCTATCTATCTATCTATCTATCTATCTATCTATCTATCTATCTATCTATCTATCTATCTATCTATCTATCTATCTATCTATCTATCTATCTATCTATCTATCTGTCTATCTATCCATCTATCTATCTGTCTTTCTGTCTATCTATCTATCTATCTATCTATCTATCTATCCATCTATCTATCTGTCTTTCTATCTATCTATCTATCTATCTATCTATCTATCCATCTATCTATCTATCTATCTATCTATCTATCTATCTATCTATCTATCTATCTATCTATCTATCCATCTATCTATCTATCTATCTTCAGGAGCTGCCCTTAAGAAGAATGAGATTTGAACTTGAATTGTCTAAGATGTGGGGATTTCAAAGACTTCCTATTCATATAAAGTTGAGGAGTCATAAATGCTTTACATTTATAGCACCACAACACATCAGCAATGGCCAATCTGATCAAATCAACCAATCCCAGCGAGAGAAGGTGACAGAGAGTAGTATGGTTAGCCTATCAGAGCATTTTGCCTGGGTTAAACCATATTGGCTTGTAAATGGCTGGGTTAAAGGTATCATATGTTACATTTGTCAGTTAGTGTTTCGTCAAACATGGCCTCTTTGTGTCCTACAGAGCTAAAGGGGGACTTGTGCCTCGGTATCAGAGGTCGAGGGGTGTGACAAAATGATTGTTATTATTATTGTATTATTGGCTGGAGGTTACACCCCCCATGTGTGGTAAAAAGGCTGCCTGCAGATGACCGGAAGAGTCCTGAACACAGCCAAATAAAAAGAAAAGAGAAAATACTGCAGGGTCTCTCTAGTGGGTCAGAAGTGATGAGAGGGAATAGTTTTTCGTATCAATCTGTACATTGTTATTTAGGAAAATGCATATTATACCTTTAATAAGGACAAACTATAACTAACTCGCAGACACTATATAACAACATACTGTACAAATGCTGAAAATACGTCCAATGCTTTTGATTTTGAATCTTCAGTGCAATGGCATGGTCTGTTCACTGCTGTAGAGCATCCAAACAGTCCCGGTGGTGTGTTTCTGCTGGCTGCAGTTTGCTTCAACAGTCTCCAGGCTCTGTCTCTATCACTGACAGTGACTGAGTGCCTGGACTCTGCTTTGGCCTCGCATGGAGCACAGACTGCTTTTGTGAATGAAACTGTGTGTGTGTGTGCGTGCGTGCGAGTGCATACCAAAGGCAGGAAATGGAAAGACGTGGTGTGAGGAAATGAAGAAGAACGAAGGGTGGAGAGAGCGAGAAAAAATAACTTATTGGTTTTGTCAACTGTTTTCGCCACAATTGAAAAGCGTGATAACTGGAGTGTGTGTGACATGTTTCCATGTTGTCTTTGTGTGACAGAGAGAGAGACACACACATACAGAGATAAAGGAGCACATGAAAGACACAGAGAGGTACAGAGAAAAGACAACAGATCTTTATTTTTTTTACCATGATACACTACTATCTTTGCCACCTCCGTGTGTTTCTAGTCTGCCGCCACAACATTTTTAATATTATTGTGCAAATGTATTTTTCTCTTGTCAACATTGCTGACCATGAAGTGTCTAAATCACTGATGCTTGACACAGTCAGTCACACAAGTCACATGTTTTATTAAAGTGCAATAAACACAGCTGGCAGAGACTTATGCTACTAACCACTAAATATAGGTAATACGGGATGTTTTGTCACAAAAACACACACGAGTGACACAGGCCTAGTCCGTTGTTGATATTGTCGTTGGCAAACGTGTTCCAACACAGTCTCACGGCAGTTTGTGAAATAGTCACAATATTGAATCTATTTGATTCGTGTACATAAACACGAGTTTCCCTTTTTTTTACGTGACGCAACAACCTATTGTTTTGTGCATTTTCCTGCGAATGTCCAGCATCACGTGACACATGTCAAAATAAGACTACTTAGTTAGGTTCAGGAATAGATCAACTTGGTTAGGCTTAGCGTATGTTGTTTAAGAAAATGTCCAATAGCATCATTTTTTTAACTTTCAAGTGAAAAAGACCTCTTGTGTCCATGGAAATTATGACTGTTTTCCGTTAGGAACGGTAGTTTGATGATGTTATAGAGCAACCCTGTCTCCCATGTTCCCATACAACTAAACTGCATTCTCAATTGCTATGCGAGGGTAACATATTTTCTCTCAGATTAAGGTTGCAGTTTTAAAATTGAGATTAAGGTTATAAATTGAAACACAAAAAAATGCAACAAAACTACTTTGTTTAGTAAAAGAACATCATGGTTTGGCTTAAAATGACCACATTATTTAAAATAAGTGAACGTTGACGTTTAGTTTCACACGGGACACAAACAGGGGTCTCCTGGGTGAAAGTCCTGTGTTTGTTTGACCCATCCACCATCCTGGTAGTAGTGGACTTTCTTGCTTGTTATAGTTGTTTGTATAGCATTTCATTAATGGTGCTCTGCATGTCGCATGTTATACTATGTCACTTGCAGGGGCCCCTCATCATTACAAACATATTTGTGATACGTCAAAGACAAAGATAATTCGTGACAAAATACATTTCCTTTGAAATGTATTTGAGAATGGAGTTTAGTGGTATGGGAACATAACTTTGAGGAGACAGGGCTTTATAGAGCCACAACATTGGCAGGTTGGGGTGGATGGATGGGTCAACAAAATAGTGGACCTTAACAAGAGACACCCTTAACCATGGTGACAAAGGTATCCTAACCTTAACAAAGTAGTTATTTTAAATTCTAATAATGATTTTTCTCTAACCAAGTTGTTTACCTAAAGAGTTTTGTCACTACAGAAAACGCTTTTATTTTGTTAAGGTGCTTTGCAACAGTTTTGAAAGGCAATAATTCGATTCAATTTATCTTCATATAGCCTCAAATCATAGCAGAAGTAACCCCGAGACGCTTTTCATATAGAGAAGGTCTAGACCGTACTCTATAATTTAGAGACCTAACAAGAGATCCCCCATGCATTGTGAAATGAGAAAAAGGTTAAGAAGTGTGTGGTAATTTGGGAATAATAGTAATAAGCCACAATTAAAACCCCTTACTTTATTCATTCATGGAGCTGTGCAAGTCACTGCATGTTCTACAACACTGTCCTGCAAATATTTCAGAATAAAAGCCTTGTATTAACACATGAAGGAATTCTGTCAGAAAAAAACGCTTGAGGGCTTTTATTTAGAAATGAAAGCAGGAAGTGTTGATTTAAAAATAAATCTTTTTTCATGTCCTTGATATATTCTACAGATGCAGACATCGAAACTTTAGTAATGTTGCTGGTATGATGTTAATATACAGTCAATAGATCACCTTCACTGTCTGTGACATATTCTACAGATGTCTAGACATAAAAAATGTAGTAATGTTGCTGGTATGATGTCAATAGATCACTTTCACTGTCTGTTGTTGCTGTGCAGCACACGCGACTCGCGGTAAAAATAGGTGAGACCTCGAATCTCTATAAGAGACGCGGCCGAGACGGGAGCAGTGCGGCTCACGCGGGCCCAGTGGCTGCTCTCATGGACGCCGAAATAAAAAACAACAGGTTCCGCAGCGGCCACACGCTCCTGACGTTCTCTGTGTTGACATGCCATTATGCGAGAATGGCAAGGAAAAACTTCCCTTTAGCGGGCAGAAACTTCGGGCAGAACCAGGTTCTGGCTCGGCGGCCATCTGCCTCGACCGGCTAACAAATGTTGTTGTTATGGACATAATTTCCGAAAAACACTGAGGATATAAACGCTATTGACAGAACAATGGATTGTTTAAAATTGAAATTGTGAGTCAAGGTCTTTATTATGCTGGCCCTTTATCACGCCTAGCTTATGGTTAATACGTATTTCTGAGTAACTCTTTTTGTACAAAGAGTAGAAGTGCTTGTATGAGTCAATATAAAATGTCCTGCAGAATACTGTAGATGTGGACAATTGTAGATTGATTTTTCTTTCTGATGGTAAAAAAAAACATAACAAACAAACAGTACCTGTGGCGAAAAGGTCAATGACCTGCTGATCCATTTGTTTTCTTATAACAATGTTGAAATGACCATCATCCAACACAACACTCTTCGTCACCTACAATCTTATTTCCTGCCCAGGTTTTATTCAGAAAATAGACCATGATGGAGCCAGAACTGACTGCCGGGAGATCTTTGTGCAAAGCTCTATTAGGATGCATGATCCTGTACCAATTAGACTCTTCTCAGCTATTCAAATTGCTTATTTCAATGGTCATACCTGTTTCCACTATCTGACTGAAAGCACATACATATTCCCATCTATAATCCAAGTACCTGCAATAATGACACTGGGTAATGGAGTGGACAGCTTCCTGTGCATTAAGAGCTTCTCTCCAGGTTAATGAGGTGTGCACATATGTGTGTGTGTGTGTATCTGTGTGTGTATGAGAGAGAATCAGTTAAACTCCATCCTCTGGGTATAATAAGAATACATTAAGATAAGAACGGCTCATTGTTTTAGCAGTATGCATTATGTTAGACATGTGTATTGCTGCTGCTTAGAGCAGGGACGCTAGTGAGGGGGAAGAAGAGGAGGATGAAGGCAGTGAAGGACAAAGGGGAAGCCGACACCAATCTAAAGGGCCAGTTTGAAGCATTTCAGGGGATCTTTCAGCAGAAATGGAATATAATATTCATAACTATGTTTTCATTAGTGGAAATCAGCTGAAACTAATAATCGTCATCCATTTATATCTACATAGGGAGCGGGTCCTCTTCACGGAGTCTGCCGAGTTGCTTCGCAATGTTTCTACAGTAGCCCAGAACGGACAAACCAAACACTGGCTCGCCCAATGTCAGCTGGGATAAGCGGTTATAGATAATGGATGGATGGATGGTGAGCACTTCTGTTCTGGAAACTGATCAGAAACCCCCTTATTGTCAATAAACCGAGGAAAGCCATCCCTCCTCTGAATGCCCTAGGTCTGTAATTTGTGTATGTAAAGTTTCATGGGGCTGTGATTATCCTAAGGCTGTTTAGGGACACCAGTATGCAGAAATAATCAAATACATCTTTTTTAGAATAGGCGGAAATGACACATTTATACTGCATGCAAAAAAAACGGCATGGTATTTACCCAAAACTGCATGTGATTATCATAAAGTAAAGGAGAGACTCGTAGACCCGTAGAACCCACTTTCATTGCTTGGCACGTAGGAGCATTATTTAGCCTCCTTCCCAACAAGCTAGTATGACTCTGAAAGATAGAAAAGTTGGCCGAGGACACCGGCGTCTGCAAGGAGTGGAGTCTGATTACAACCCTGAATAGTTCGCCTCCAACTCATTTTAGATCAGTTTGACGTGCAGCTTGAGGGATGGAGGGGGGGGGGGGTCACAATGCCTGATTAATTGCCTGGACAATCAACAATCTGGTTGTCGGTCAATCGGTTGAATTTCTGGAATTCCAGACATGTTGGTAGGCTGTCGTGCAGTTTGAGCAGGATCATGGTGCTATTTGCCCTCATGGCTGCTGTTTAAATATCCACTGTAAACTGTAGTGACCTTGTTTTCATATTATTGGAGTAGTGTTTTACATGTTTGGGCTGAAACTGTAGTCTTGACTGAGACTACTGTGAACTGGCTGCAGAACAGACAGAACATATTGTCTGCTACTCCAGCCATCTGCAGCTCCATATTTTCTGCTCATAGAAGAATTGCACAAAGCAAGGCTTCCTTTCTCTGTTTCTGTTAACAGTGTTGAGGGCACGGTAGTATGGTTTGACTAATAAACTTTATTGGAATTGTCAATTGACAAAACAAACTGCGTGAGCACCTTGTGGCCAATCCCTTGATCCGTATAGTGAGCATAAAAGTTGAAGGTTCTGGCCATGCACAAAGGTCAATTAAAAACACATAGTTTGAATTAACACGACATACAAGACCATCTGATTAGCCGGTATATAATAGCATCATTTCTTTTCAAAAGTGAAAAGATCCGCTTGTGCAGCAGATATTGCATTTTCACTCACAAAAGAGCATGAGGAGCTTACATCTCAGAACAGGTGAAAATACATGTGTCAAGTTACAACGTGATCATCATCCCTATACTCGTAATATTTTGCCACTTGGGCAGATGCTTTAGCATAGTATCTTGACGCAGAAGGTTCGTGTTTGGTTAACGTTGAAACGGTTGCAGTTTTAGGCAACAGAACTAATTTGGGTTAGAAAAAAATTATTGGTTGGCTTAAAATAAGTCCAATTGTAACGTTACGTAAGCCACGTACAAAAAGTCATGTGACTCAGTGATGTAACATAACATCATCAGATGTTCATAGCCTATGGTCCGGACATATACTCGGTTTTGACAGAGTCTTGTTTTTGCTCAGATGATATAGGAATGGGTTTGCACTAATAAATGTAACGATAATTGTGTCCAATAACAAAAGCACAATGTGACTAGGCATGAATATCTGTGATGCTTGTTGTTAATAAGGTGTTTGCCTGATCACAGCCTCACTGCAACGTATGCAATCATCTCAGAACAATACTGTGTCTGAGTGTCTCCCTTCAATCTGTGTAATCTAAAGTCTGTGTTGTAGAATTGCTCGATATTTAGTGTCTGTATTCGTGGCAACTGTGTGTGTGTGTGTGTGTGTGTGTGTGTGTGTGTTTATCTGTTTTAAGTAGCTCTGGTCCATTAGTGAAAGCTGCTGTAAACAGCTGTGTGTTCTGGTCTCAGGTGGAGCGAGCGCTGGTTGCCAGGCTCTTCATCAAACTCCAGGGAGGCCAGCTTCTCTGTGTGGAGTGTATGTGGCTTGGCTATTGAGAACTGAAGTTGTTCTTGCCTGCTGATTTGGGATCAGTTGTACATAATGTTGCCCGATTCTATCAACACAGTGTTTCTCCTATAGGCCTATGCTTTCAACAGCGGTGCAGCGCCAATGCTAAATGCTTAACTAGAAATATTCCTGAACGCAATGTGGGCCATCACACGCACAACACAATGATACCTGTTACTGGATGTAACTCCTGTTGAGTACGAGACATGCAAGGAGAGGAGGAGGGAGTGAGACGGTGCCTGATGAGAGGTGTGACCATCGTAGTTTATAAAAATGTGACGATAGACATTTCATACACCAGATGTACTCTACCTGCCGATTCATATTCAACCCACGCTAGACCCGTTTATATGAGTCAGCAGCATAGACTATAAAATATAGACGTCGTCTCCGTGACGTCTCCCCTAGGTTTCCCAAGAGCAAAAATGAATCTCAAAGTGGGCGGCTCCCAGCGACTCCGGGCGTCGCCATCTTGGCAGTGACGATCCAGCTGATGCAAAAATGGGCAAAGAGGTGGAGGGTGGAGCGTGGATGGATCTGAGGCAGGCCAGATGAAGCCTGGTTGCTGAAGCACGCCCACCCAGCTCGAAGCTACTAAGTTAGCCAGCTAAAGCTATCAAGCTAGGCTATATCATGGAAGAGAACGGGCTACATGCTACTCTGTGTAGCCGGCTAACGTTAACCCCGCACTGCAGCACTGACAGTAGCCTACATGCAGACGAACGGAACTCCGGTCTCACTCCATGACGCAGCGCACGGAGCTCAGCGGGTGAGCGGGGAAGAAGAACAGGTGGAAGAAGAACAGGTGGAAAAAGACCGGGTGGAAGATGACCGGGTGGAAGAAGACCGGGTGGAAAAAGACCAGGTGGAAGAAGACCGGGTGGAAGAAGACCAGGTGGAAGAAGACCGGGTGGAAGATGACCGGGTGGAAGATGACCAGGTGGAAGAAGACCGGGTGGAAGAAGACCGGGTGG
>CAKAKR010007136.1:0-10980 GCA_916700685.1 Adelosebastes latens | reverse complement strand
CAAACTGCAGCCCAACAGGCAACAACAGCTGTCAGTGTGTCAGTGTGTTGACTTGACTATGACTTGCCCCAAACTGCATGTGATTATCATAAAGTGGGCATGTCTGTAAAGGGGAGACTCGTGGGTACCCATAGAACCCATTTACATTCACTGATCTGGAGGTCAGAGGTCAAGGGACCCCTTTGAACATGGACATGACAGTTTTTCCTCTCCAACATTTAGTGTTAGTTTGGAGCGTTATTTAACCTCCTTCATGACCAGCTAGTCTGACATGGTTGGTACCGATGGATTCATCAGGTTTATAGTTTACTATGAAACATTTTTCAGACTTTTTTCGGTATTTTTTCAGACAGTTTTTGCACATTTCTTCTGCCTTTCTTCTTTAAATTTCTAGTTCCATACAATACCAGTATCTTCACTCTAGCTTTAAAACTGAGCCGTTACAACCTAAAAATCACAAGTTGCACTAAAGAAAATAGTGGCGTTAAAACTAATTTACGTTAATGTGTTATTATCTCGTTAACGTTGACAGCCTTAATGACTGAAATTATTATTCTAACTTCAACATTTACATTGAAGATTAAACATATTTAGTCTTTGCTCTTACTGTGGTTAGTCTCTCCTTATTCAATAACTATTAGTCACATTTAGATTAAATATATGTTTAATAACACGTCTAGATTTGAAAAGGTCGTACTACCTACAGAACTAACTCATCTCTGTCTCTGTCTCTCTCTGTCCAGCGGTGTCTCTCGTCCTCAGGCTCAGTGTCTCTTCCTGTCTCTCTGCAGCTCTCTGCAGATGTTCGGAGTCCAGCTGTTCGCCGCCTACGTAAGATTTCTGATCACCGATCAATAACACGCTTCACTCTCCGTCTATAACGTGTTTCACTTCGTGCTCTTCCTCGTTGTCATGTCACATGTTTATAAAAAATATTAGTAAAACATGTTCTATTACACTAGTGGTGAAAAAAAGTAGTCTAACGTGTACTAGATGTTAGTATGCTGCAGTACAGTGTACTAACACACAGACTAATAATTAGTATACTTAAAGAGTGTTAAAATGGAACAACATAAAACTGCATATGCATTTCATACATGTACTTGCAGTGAAATTAAAATACATTTTATGAGTACTACAATAGTCTTATAATTGCACTTTGAGCACATTTGAAATGTTCTAGACAACTAATATTAGATTAACAGAATACTCCTTCAATAAACTCTGCTACGCTTTGAAATACATTACAGATATACATGTAGAATATCATTTATGTTGATTAAACAGAGAACAAGAGTTTAGTTTAATATCACATTTGAAAGCTTTTGGTCAGAGTTTACGTGTAATAATTTATCCGTCTTCACTCCCATGATTCTTTGCAGGGTGAGAACCACACAGAGTTCTTCCTGGGTCCGACTCCGGTGGGCGTGGTCGTCTACAAGAACAAAGTGCTGGTGGGGAGATATTTCTGGTAGGAGTGAGACCTCACAACTATCTTTGTTCTTCTGTTAACTTCAAATATTACGTCTGTCCTTTTGGTTCAGGGTGAGACCTCCGTACAGTCACCATCTTCGGTGGTGGTAAATATAAATGTTTATATAAATAAACAACATCAATAAATTATTGAATAATTATTGATAAACAACGTAAATATATGTTGGCATGAATATAAATAAACAAATTATAAAAAAATATACATAAAGAGAAATAAATGTGAACACAAATATGAATCATTTTTATTGATTTAAATAAAACACAAATAAATGTGTAAATATAAATAAAGTAAACCTTTGTATGAATAAGAATATACAACATAAACAAACAAGTGTATTAAAGATAAAAAAACATAGATACATATTTGTGTAAATAAACAACAAACAAATGTTTGTATGAATATGAATAAACAATATAAATAAACAACACAAACAAATATTTGTATAGATATAAATATACAGCATAAATAAAAGTTTATATGAACATAAATAAACAAAAATAAATGTGTGCGCAAATATGAATCATTTGTTTAGAATTAAATAAATGTTTGTGTAAATACAAATAACAACAAACAAATATGTGTATAAAGGGCGTTAACAACATGCATTTATGTTTGTATGAATATAAATAATATAAATAAACATAAATAAATGGTTGTAAAAATATATATAAACAAAATCAATGTGTGCACAAATATGAATCATTTGTGTTGATTTTAATAAAACTCAAAAATAAATGTTTGTGTTAATATAAATAAACAACACAAACAAACATACAAATTGTATAGAAGATATAAACAACATAATCAAATATTTGTGTAAATAAACAACATAAACAAGTGTTTATAATATATAAACAATGTAAAAACATATTTGTATAAATATAAATAAACAACATAATCGAATATTTGTGTAAATAAACAACATAAACAAGTGTAGAAATATATAAACAATGTAAAAACATATTTGTATAAATATAAATAAACAACATAAACAAGTGTATAAATATATAAACAGCGTAAAAACATATTTGTATAAATATAACTTTAATAAATAAGTGTTATTTTGCTGTGATCATGTGACGTGTTTTCTTCAGGCAGAGAATCACCAAACTTCACTTTAAAGACGAAACCTTCGAGCTCCGAGTCGTTGGAAGAAATGTGAGTGCTAACAGTTTATTAAATGCATATTTATAATATTATTATTGTTCAACATTTCAGTAAAGACATTAAATACGACAAGATAAAATGATTTAGTTTTACTTTTGTTCGTCTCTTTGTAGGACGACGTTTTACTGGCGTCCGGTAGTCACTTTCAGTCCAAAATGGCGGCAGCGTAGCTCTGCTGCTGCCGATATACTAAAAGTTCTTGGATGATGTTAAAATTACAAGATTAGAGAATTTCTGTGAAAATGGAAAAAATCGTACAAAACACAACGAGACAAATATCAGAAAATATATATATATATATAATATATAATATATAATATATAATATATATAGAAAACAGACTAAAAACACAATAAAGTTTTTAATAAATTATTCTATTTCAGAATAAAGAAAATAATATCTAAAAATGTTTTTGTGTGCTTGCGTTTATATTTGTGTTTCAGGGTTCAGAGACGTCGTTCTACTTCCAGACGCTGCATCGGTCCGACTGTAAACGTCTGTGGAGATGTTGTGTTGAACATCACGCCTTCTTCAGGTAACACCGAGCCGGGTTTCATCCTCTACAGGACTTTACATTCACTTACAGTCATTTCCTGGAAGCTTACCCTAACCCTAACCACTACTGGTCTAATCCTAACCACTACTGGTCTAACCCTAACCACTACTGGTCTAATCCTAACCCTTTCCATAACCTTAACCTAAATATAAACTTACCCTAACACTTATACTACATTTATCTATTTATTTATTTATGTATATTATTTATGTCTTGTGTTCAGGATGTCGGAGTCGAATCCCCTGACGTGTAAACTGAAACTCAACAGGTAAACACATTAAAACACGCCTTCATGTGATTTTATCAAATCCTGTTTTCATTAAATACATTTTACCTTATTACTTATTATTATCACTTGTTATTGTTTATAACATGTACTAGTTTATACGATGACTCCAGGATGAATTGGTAACAATTTATAATAAACATCATTTATAAACCGTTAATTAAACTTAGTTAATAATTATTTTACTGTAAATAAACAATTAAATTATGATTTATATTTAATGTTTACTAATTATTAGTAATGCTATGATTTATGTTATTTTAACAGTTTGCACACATAACATTTTAATTACTTTATATATATATATATATATATACACTTTTAAGAAATTGTTTGTAAAACATCTATAAACAAATATAGAAATAAATAAATAAACATTATTTGGTGGTTACTATAAAGTTGCAACTGATGATTATAATAACTTGTTAAACGGTTAATAAATACTCTGTAAAACATCTATAAACTTTAAGTAGATCTATTTTTGTTACACTTTGTTAAAGTTGTTATAATTGATTTGTTAAAGGTCTATAAAATTATATAAATAAATTATATATATATAAATAAATTATAAAAACATTCTTAAAAAAAATTATAATAATATAAATAAAAGATTAAAAATTATTTAGATGTCTATTATAAAGTTGCAGCTGATGATTATAATAACTTGTTAAATGGTTAATAAATACTTTGTTAAACATTATTTAGATAGATAGTTAATACTTTATTAATGGTTAATAATTAGTTTGTGGTCCATCTATCTATGAAAAGTTTATAGATGTTTTACAAATCATTTGGTAATTATTAACAAATACTTAATATAGTATATAAAATGTGTGAAACAATAAACTGTTAATAAATAGTTAACTAATGTAATCAGAGTGTAAATGTTATCATCTCTTATCAGCTATGATACAATATATCATTTATAAACTAATTATTTCATATAACACAAACTAATGATAAAATAACAGAAATTATAGCATTAATAATAATAATTAGATACATTTTGAATTATCATGTAATAGTTTGTTAACAGTTTAATTAACTATGAATTTACCGTTTATAAATGATGGTTATTATAAAGTGTTATAGATGAATTAAATGTTTTAATAATTCTCTCTCTCTCTCTCTCTGTCATGTGTAGTGTTGCTCGTTCGCCCACTCTGGCTCTTCCTCGGCTCAACGTCGGCCTCCTGAGGAACAAAACGATTAACAACCGAACGACAGATCAGAGACCAAAACATCACAGTACGCACACTTTATGATGATGATGATTATTATTATTATTATTATTATTATTATTATATTATTATTATTATTATATTATTATTATTATTATTATTATTATTATTATTATTATAATATATTATTATTATTATATTATTATTATTATTATTGTTATTATTATTATTATTATTATTATTATTATTATTATTATTATATTATTATTATTATTATTATTATTATAGAAGGAGCCATATAAACCCAAAACGTGCATCTCTAAACCCAAAAACTTATTCTAATAATTTCATTTAATTTAAATTTTAATATTTGTCTCGTCGCCTGTAATCTGTCCACTGTCTCCGCCCTCCTCTCCTTCCAGCCAATCAGACGGCGAGCGTCACCGGTGAGCCGATGGCGATGCAGGCGGCGCCGCCTGCTGTTCAGAGGTGAGCAGGGCGAGAGACACTGAGCCCAACAGAGGAGAGAGAGAGAGAGATCTGTGATGTCACGTGATCATGTGACTGAGTTGGTCTTGTTCCTGCAGGTCAGCGGGCGCGGCGGAGCAGGATGACCTGAAGCCCAGTGCACCATGGGAAAACAGCGGCCCTCTGAGGTAAAAGAGAAAATAATAATAATAAAAACATAATCAGTGTTAGATGTGAGAAACAACAGGTTATATAGTCTAAAGAACATATGAGTGGATGTGATCTGGTTATATTACGGATGTAATCTGATTACTGAGTGAATATTATTTGGTTCCAGCGGCCTTTTCAACCCAAAGTTTCCTCCAAGCACCAAAGAAGAAGAAGAAGACGGTGGAGGTGGAAGACCACAGAGGTAAGAAAGGAAGAAAGATCCAACAAACACACGACGGTTAGGCGAGGCCACTATTTGAGACCGGTGTTTTGGTTTGTAAGTTACGTTAGTTACGTTAGTTACGTTAGTTACGTTAGTTACATTAGTTACATTAGTTACTTTAGTTACGTTAGTTACGTTAGTTACGTTAGTTACGTTAGTTACATTAGTTACGTTAGTTACGTTAGTTACATTAGTTAAATTAGTTACGTTAGTTACATTAGTTACGTTAGTTACGTTAGTTACATTAGTTACGTTAGTTACATTAGTTACATTAGTTACGTTAGTTACATTAGTTACGTTAGTTACATTAGTTACATTAGTTACGTTAGTTACATTAGTTAAGTTAGTTACGTTGGTTACATTAGTTACATTAGTTACGTTAGTTACATTAGTTACGTTAGTTACGTTAGTTACATTAGTTACATTAGTTACGTTAGTTACGTTAGTTACATTAGTTACGTTAGTTACATTAGTTACATTAGTTACGTTAGTTACATTAGTTACGTTAGTTACATTAGTTACGTTAGTTACGTTAGTTACATTCAAAGAACAAACGTAATTCACGACAAAATACGTTTCCCTCCAAACGTAACTGAGAATGAGAAGTTGAGTTGAATGGGAAC
Source organism: Adelosebastes latens (assembly GCA_916700685.1). NCBI lineage: Eukaryota > Metazoa > Chordata > Actinopteri > Perciformes > Sebastidae > Adelosebastes > Adelosebastes latens. The sequence goes on along the minus strand of CAKAKR010007136.1, from coordinate 4,771 downwards.
GTCATTAACCACGACGACTCACACACAGACTCACGCAGTGAAAACAAGACCAGCGTCGCCGTCATGGCTGCTAATAATAATAATAATAATAATAATAATAATAATAATATTAATAATAATAATAATAATAATAATAATATTAATAATAGTAATAACAATAATAATAATAATAGTAATATTAATAATAAATGGATGTTTCCTGTTTGTCTTCCAGGCGGAGCAGAAGTCTGGATGGAGATCGACCGATCAGACAGCGCGGCAGGAGGTGAACAACTTAGTTTACATTCATCTTTAAGTTTTAAGAGAAACAAAACAACGTTTTTGGACAGATGTGAAATCAGAATTGTAAACTTTTGGAAAAAAATATTGTAAAATAGATAAAATGTAGTCGATAATCAGTTAAATTTAATGGTTCAAATTGTATTCTAATAAAGTTTAAGTAAAGACATTTCACAGGTTTGAATGTCGGTAAGAGTTTGGAAAGTTTAAGTTTAGATTAGGAAAACTTTGAGAACTTGATTTTTTAGGTTTCTGTAAAATGTGATCACCAGGTCTCGTTCCCGTGGCAACACAAGCAGCGGCAGCGAATCACAGAAGACGGCGAGTAACGGCGAGCAACGCAGACGAAGAAAAAAGAGCCGGTAATAAAACTCTCTATATCTCTTTAATGTCTCTCGACCTTTTCTGTCTGCAGTCGTCCCTTCAGTCTCTCTAATCTACTTCCTGTTTCCACCTAGCGATCGCCATGGTAACCGGAGACCTGATTCCAGATCGTAAGTAAACAGACAAATCGCTAACGCTAAAGCTAACACTACTGCTACTTGTGAAGCGTTTTAGGCTAAAGCTGTGATTTGGTGAAGTGGACCACCAATGCTAATGCTCGTTAATCTGTTTATAGACGGAGTCCTGACGCCCTGACGTGGAAACACATCCAGTACGTGTGTGTGTGCGTGCGTGCGTGCGTGCGTGCGTGCGTGCGTGCGTGCGTGTGAGTGTACTACAAGTATTTGTATTAATCCTGTGTGTTTGTAAACAGGAAGCAGCTGATGGAGCCCGAAGGTTTGACTGACAGACAAACGGAGGAAATACCTTACAAGGAAGTGAGGTAAGGAAGGAGGAAGCGAAAGAAGGAAGGAAGGAGGAAGGGAACGAAGGAATTAAGGAAACGTTTTTGTGTCCTACAGGGTGTCGGGGGAGCCAATCAGAACGCGTCGTTCTCCGAGGGGGCGGCGACATCGCCGGTGGGCGTCGGCTTCAGACCTCCAGTAGGTTTCAATCAAATGTTTCAGTCTGTGATGTCATCAGTGAATTACCTGTCCTCTGTCCTCAGGTGAGCTGCTGAGCTGCTGTTTGTCTCTTTCAGCTCAAAGATGGACCAGCTGGTTCCTCCTCTTCCTGTTACCAAGGCAACCAACACTTCCTTTCGATTACCCACAAGTCCCTGAGGCAGCCGTCGACTCATTCTTTACCCACATTGCTACCACAGCCTGGATATATATATACATATATATATATATATACATACACATATATATACATATACATATATATATATTATGATTGTGAATTAATCATTTTAAAAATGTTCCAAAATCCAAAATGAATATTTTGTTTATCTCTGTGGAAGATATCTGATGATCGAGTGGCTCAATGTTATTCATGTTATCATTATCAAGTACAGTACTTGAGTAAATGTACTTAGTTACTTTTCACCTCTGATATAAAGGAGAGTAAATCTTGATTAATATATTGTCAGAATATTTGTGTTTTTATGTGTAAATGAAGCGACCGCTCCTCGTGGCTGCTGGATGTTGTTCCTGGATCCAGCAGCAGAGGACGCTGTTGTCTGTTGTCTGTTGTCTGTTGTCTGTTGTCTGTTGTCTCAGTGACTGCTCCCATCATGAACATGTTTACTTCACTTACAGACAGAAGAGCTTTAATTAAAGTAATAATCCTGATGATGTTCATTTAAATAAATAGATAATGCCACTAATTTCTTTAACGCAACTTGTGATTTTTAGTTTGTAGCGGCTCAGTTTTAAAGCTGTTTGTATCATATGAAACTAGAAAACCTGATGAATCCATTGGTACCAACCCGCAAGGAAGAACTGTCGTGTCCATTTTCAAAAGGGTCCCTTGACCTCTGACATCCAGATATGTGAATGTGTGAGGGGTTTTGTCCGAAAAAATGTCCAAAAACGTTCCAAAAAAAAATCTGGAAAAAGTCAGAAAAAAAGGACAAAAATGTTTCATATGATGAAAATAATATGAATCCTAATGAATTCCTAATGAATCCATCGGTACCAACCATGTCCATGTTCAAAGGGGTCCCTTGACCTCTGACCTCCAGATCAGTGAATGTAAATGGGTTCTATGGGTACCCACGAGTCTCCCCTTTACAGACATGCCCACTTTATGATCATCACATGCAGTTTGGGGCAAGTCATAGTCAAGTCAGCACACTGACACACTGACAGCTGTTGTTGCCTGTTGGGCTGCAGTTTGACATGTTATGATTGGAGCATATTGTTTTATACTAAATGCAGTACCTGTGAGGGTTTCTGGACAATATCTGTCATTGATCTGTGTTGTTCATTGATTTACAATAATAAATATATACATACATTTACATAAAGCAGCATATTTGTCCACTCCCATGTTGATAAGAGGATTAAATACTGGACTAATCTCCCTTTAAGGTTCATTTAGAACAGATAAAAAAATTTCTCTTTTTACGATATGGGACCTTTAAGTTAAAGTAGTAAAAGTACTCTGCTACAGGTAAAAGTCCTGCATTTAACATCTGACTTGAAAAACGGCTCACAAATATAAAGTTTCCTCTCGTAAAGCAACAGCTCGCTGTAGTTTCTATCAAACAAACAGGAGGTAATAGTGACGGTTGGGGACGGATGAATCAGCGGCGGATGAATCCCCGTGTGGCGTTCTAGTGAGTGATTAGTGTCAACAGGACGCAGGATGATATAAAATACTAACTAGATATCAGGATACTAGTTCCTGCTTTGAGTGTCAACATGGAGAGACGTCAGCAGACCTTTACGTGCCTCCGCTCCGTGGTGTTGATAGAAAACAGCGTGACGGGCTTCAGGCCAAACCTCCAGATCCGGGCCCTCCGACCCCCCCGACCCCTCCGACCCCGCGGCGTCCTGTCTGCACGCCGCCGCGGCTCCAGTTTACGTCTGTGGTTTATTTCTGTACACACGCGTTCAGGCTTTAGTGTAAACAGACCTGAGATCGTTGCTGTGCTTCTGATCCATGGTGTGGTGGCGTGTTTACCGGAGAGGAACCAGGCTGTGGGTGGAGCGGCCTGATTGGTGGTTTTATTGGGAGGCAACTGGTCCGAGTATAGTCCCTCATCTGGAGCTGGATCACATCAGTTCCTTAAAGCTGAACTAATCAGCCACACAACGCTGCTAACCAAAAACAATAGACAATAGACCTTAAAATAGACTCTGTTAGTAAATCACAGTTACGTTGTTACGTTAATGACGTTTGTCTCGTGTTTTCCGTACTAATGTTACGGTGTTTTACTTAGTTTACGTACTTATTTTAGTTATTTAAGTCTAAGTGTACTTGGCTTCTACCGACAAGTTTACAGAAAAGTCAAAGTATACTTGGATTCTACTGACAAGTATACAGAAAAGTCTAAGTGTACTTGGCTTCTACTGACAAGTATACAGAAAGGTCTAAGTGTACTTGGATTCTACTGACAAGTATACAGAAAGGTCTAAGTGTACTTGGCTTCTACCGACAAGTATACAGAAAAGTCTAAGTGTACTTGGCTTCTACTGACAAGTATACAGAAAGGTCTAAGTATACTTGGATTCTACTGACAAGTATACAGAAAGGTCTAAGTATACTTGGCTTCTACTGACAAGTATACAGAAAGTTCTAAGTATACTTGGCTTCTACTGACAAGTATACAGAAAGGTCTAAGTATACTTGGATTCTACTGACAAGTATACAGAAAGGTCTATGTATACTTGGCTTCTACCGACAAGTATACAGAAAAGTCTAAGTGTACTTGGCTTCTACTGACAAGTATACAGAAAGGTCTAAGTATACTTGGATTCTACTGACAAGTATACAGAAAGGTCTAAGTATACTTGGCTTCTACTGACAAGTATACAGAAAGTTCTAAGTATACTTGGCTTCTACTGACAAGTATACAGAAAGGTCTAAGTATACTTGGATTCTACTGACAAGTATACAGAAAGGTCTATGTATACTTGGCTTCTACCGACAAGTATACAGAAAAGTCTAAGTGTACTTGGCTTCTACTGACAAGTATACAGAAAGGTCTAAGTATACTTGGATTCTACTGACAAGTATACAGAAAGGTCTAAGTATACTTGGCTTCTACTGACAAGTATACAGAAAGTTCTAAGTATACTTGGCTTCTACTGACAAGTATACAGAAAGGTCTAAGTATACTTGGATTCTACTGACAAGTATACAGAAAGGTCTATGTATACTTGGCTTCTACCGACAAGTATACAGAAAAGTCTAAGTGTACTTGGCTTCTACTGACAAGTATACAGAAAGGTCTAAGTATACTTGGATTCTACTGACAAGTATACAGAAAGGTCTAAGTATACTTGGCTTCTACTGACAAGTATACAGAAAGTTCTAAGTATACTTGGCTTCTACTGACAAGTATACAGAAAGGTCTAAGTATACTTGGATTCTACTGACAAGTATACAGAAAGGTCTATGTATACTTGGCTTCTACCGACAAGTATACAGAAAAGTC
>CAKAKR010007135.1:0-13470 GCA_916700685.1 Adelosebastes latens | reverse complement strand
AGGTAAGTCTATTCATATTACACGTGTGCAAAGGAGATAAAAGAAAAGACGTGTTCACTGTAATACCGTAGTGTGTGTTTCTTTCACTCTCGAAGGTGTTGGCCACATCCACCAGGTGAGTCCACTCTAGGGGGCTGTCCCTCTCTTGAGACGGGAGGGGCATCAGCTCCTGAGGGAGGGGTCCACGGTGACGCTCCACCAAATCCACCAATGAGGTGTCAGATGCTGAAAGGTCGCCTGTAAACGGAAAAGAAGTTGTGGAAAGAGCTGAATGTAAAATGATCGTTTCTACGGGTGTTGTGTGTTTTCAATCAAAAGGGGGCAGCAGATACACATCTGGAACATTAGCTAAATCAGATGTATCACACGCTCATTCAGTTTATTACTGTTTTTTTTATCATAATTAAAAACAAATCACATGACTTAGTGCGGATGTATAAACCTCCTCGTCTTGCTCTGCTTTCACATAAAATGGCTCTATGGTTACAAAATATAACAAATTGATAGAAGCACCTAAAAACATCTTTTCCATGTGAATGGATTCCAGCTGTTATAAATACCTCTATAGACAAGATACCTACACTCCTCCTCCTCCTCCTTCTTACCGTGGAGCTTGACTCCCAGTTTATAGGAAGGCCGTCGGAGGGGAACGCCGCGGGTGGTGGGTGAGCGTGGGAGGGTGGAGCAGCTGAAGAGAACATCGGCGCTGAGTGTCGGCTCAGTCACGGAGTCGCACAGAGGAGGCAGGCGTTGGCCACGATAGATACTCTCATCTGATAGGGTACGATGGAGGGAGCGACGGTGGCTCAGATGCTGGCTGGGTGGAGATTTCTGGCCGTGCTGCACAGGATGGAGGGAAGTGATGGGGAAATGTTATATTATAGATCTGAACCCGTGCATTATGTGGGTAAACATCTGTATAGAGAAGGTTTAAGGTTCTTTATCTGTCATTTGTCAGTTCTAGCAAAGCAGTCATTGGCAATGAAAATCTTTGGTCTCAGGTTCCTTCAACAATGCTCATAAAATATGTATATATAAAAGGAGAAATCACACAAGTAAATGTAAAAGCAAAATGATAATCTAAGGCATAAAATAGTGCAGTTAAAATAAATATAAACATAAGTAAATATAAAATAGTAATGTAAATGTGTTGAAGACAGTATTTCAGATGGGAAAACTGAATGTAAACAGGATGTAGTATATATAGAGAAGTAGTAAATGTGTTTATATACACAGAGGTATAACAGTTTGTAAAACAGTATGTAAAGTACATAAAGGTAAATAAAGGTAAAGTGACCAACCACATCAGTGCTTCTGCGTGTGGGAAAAAATAGTCCAGTTTAAAGGAATACTTCAACCACAAAATGACCATTTGTATATCAATTACTCACTAAAGCTGTAAAAAACCTGGCTAGCAGCAGTTTAGTAATGTTAGGATGTGTTCTTATGTGTCTGTCTAGATTCACAAAGACGTACTTTTTCCTTGTGTCTGCGTGGCGGCGGTGGGCTGTCTGGGGCGCTGTGTCTCTTCGTATCCTCCTCCATAGCAGATTTGGCGTGAGGTTGTGGCGAGTGCATATCCCGAAGAGAGGGCCTGGCTGCCGGGGTCGGAACAACCTCCACTCCACCCTCTCCTGGAGACTTCCTAAAACACACAGACAGACGATTCAGCGAACACAATCAGGACACAAATTATGCACGCCGACTCTATATTCTAATAATAACATTGATAAATAATGAAAATCATTCAGCTTCAAAAGTAGAGCCTTTAATTGGGAAATTGAATTCAGTTGCTGTATTAAGCCTTTAATGTAATACCCTCTTCAACCACAAGGGGGTAATCAAGTAGTACGCATATTATTACTACCAAAAGACATTAATAGGAAAGAACAGTGGGTGGACAAGTAGTGGGATCAAATGCAGTGTTACAGCATCTTACATCCTACAATAAACACTATCATTGTAAAGCTGGTAATGTATTATATAATATACATAAAGGGATGAAGAGCGGTCTGAAATAACAACACTTCATCATCACCTCTGGCATCGTCTCAACAATAATGCAACAGTATGAGCTTTATAAAAGGTAGTATTGATTGAGCATTATTATGAATGTGAATAAGTTGCATTATATAGTAGAAGTGCTCTTGTTCATTTGTCAAAACCAGGGCTGAAATTAAAGATTATTATACACTGTCGATTATTTTCTTTTTTAATCGATTAGTTGTTTGGTCTATAAAATGTCAGAAAATGGTGAAAAAATGTCCATCAGTGTTTCCCAAAGCCCAAGATGACGTCCTCAAACATCTTGTTTTGTCCACAACTCAAAGATATTCAGTTTACTGTCATAGAGGAGTAAAGAAAACAGAAAATATTCACATTTAAGAAGCTGGAATCAGAGAATTTAGACTTTTTTTTCTTAAAGAAAATACTCAAACCAATTAATAGATTATGAAAATAGTTCCCGATTAATCTAATAGTTGACACTTCTAATGTAAGAGCTGCAGGTAAACTGTTACAAAACCACACATACAGTTTAAATCCACTGCTGGACTGGGAAATACAATTAAAGACCTTCTTAATTTTTTTTTTTTTGTTCCATCCTTACTTGCGCGTGTCTCCGAAGTCAACAGAATTGATGGTGGACCCGGGTTTCCTCCAGCCGATCAGGTACTTGGACTGAGCTCCTTGGCGGGGGTAGAAGCTCTTGGGCCCTGGGGACGGTGAGGACTGGGACGAAGGGGAGGTGGCTGCAGAGGAGGACTCATCTCGCGGGGAGCTGTGGCCCGAGTGCCTGGCAAAGGGAGGGGAACAAGAATGAGAGGGGTTATTCATCATGGCAAATGTAGTTGCACCACAAATAAGAAAAGCTGATGGAAGTTGAATCATAATCCTGCATCTTTAGGCAATGACAGGTTTGTTTTATGGCTTGTTTAGAGAGGAGAATCTAAACACTTTTGCCCCATACCATATCAATTTCAGTCTTGGGTCAAGCATTCATAAAAATCTTCATTCTAATCATCCAGGAGGACATTCCAGGGAGGACACACATAGTTGAGTTATAGATGGAAAATGATATGAAAGCATCACCTGCGGTCATTCAGACCCCCCTTCGCCACTCTGACAGAATACAAATGTGTCTTAAATGCTGGACAGATGATGCCCAGGTCATGAACTGCAACTCTATCTGAACGGGTGAATTAAGACAGGAAGAGCGAGACACTGGAGTTCTCTCCGCTCTGGACGCCACTTCAGCTATGAAATGTTGGACATGTGTTGCACATTTCCTGAGGCCTAATGTGGAAAGATAAGAGGGAGGTAAAATTGCTCCCGTGCTCGGTTTCCAGGAAAGACTCACTGAGAGGGAGGTAGTCTAGTGTGTGTTCCTCTTGGGCGGAGAAATATCGTCGGCTTGAGTAATGAGAATTGGAAACATGCTGCCGAGGTCAGACAAATACTGCGATGTCACGTGACAGATTATTCATTTAAAGGCGGGAACATTATTTTGTTTAGGTTTCTATATCATTCTGTAGCTTCCCAGTGGTGTTCCTTATGTATTCAACATTTTGGTCAAAGTATGTAGGTTTATTTTCCCAAGCCCTTCTAAAAACTTTTTTCCACATGTCCTGACGTAGGTTTCTGCATGATGACGCCGCTACATGTACAGTATATACACATCCTTATAGTCAGAGTATTAACGTTACATACAGTAACTTAGATGGCGTTCGGCATGCTCTCAGTTTGGAGATTCAGACAGGAGTACCAGCAAGGAAGCAAAGCGCGTTAGTTTGGATCCGAAAGTCACATAATAACACAAACAAACTAACCGATCGATGCAGCGGTAGACCAGCAACTCCTGTGTTCTGTGAGGTAAAATTACTGTTTTTGTGTATGGGGTCTGGTGGCTTCGAAGACAGCGATATAACGGCTTCAGTTCCCCGTCGGAAAGGGCTGTGTGATGGCGAGGTAAAACGGTAAATATATTCTAAATGTAGCGTAAACTTGAACTGAAATGAAACAGTTACATCGCTGTCTTCAAAGCCACCAGACTCCATTCACAAAAACAGTAATTTTACCTCGCAGAATGCGGGAGTATACATACAACCTTATTTCAAAAAATCCAAACTAACCTTTCAATCATTTAGCTTACTTTGGTAACTTACATCACTGCTTTTTGCAACGACTGAGTGGGTGTTTCCACTTGAAAAAAATGGAACAAAACGCTGATGGACCCGCTCTTTAAGACTGAAATTAGTTAAGCTCTAACGTGCAACTTTTATTGAGAGAAATTAGATTTATTCTTCTTAGATTGTTTAATTTGAATAGTTTTTTTGAGTTGTCATTTTCCAAGAAAAAGCATACATTTGAGAAAAGTCAAAATAATAAACAAGCAGAAATGTGTTTCTTCTTCGGTCTTAACTCGTTCATAATATCACAACTCAAATTTATCTTGCAACTCCATATGGGGTCACGCCCCCCAGGTTTGTAAGCATTCAACACATAAAGTTGTACACTCTATACACAAACTCACACAGACCTCGAGTGTGATCCAGCTTCACTCAGACTGAAGGTGCTGCTCTCTCTAACCAGGAGATGAGTAGGTGGGCTTCGGCCCGTCTCCTGACTCCTTTCTGCTGGAGGGCCCGGGGACTCGGCGGCAGCCGGCGACCTCTCCAGCATCCTGCGGCCTCCCTCGGTGGGGCTGTGCCATGGAGACGCCGTCCGCTCCCTGCTCTCTCTGCTCTCTCTGCCTCCGCTGGGAGCCAGCAGGGAGGTGGTGCTGCCGTGATGGGAGTGGGGGTGCGTGTGGTGAGAGGCTCCGTAAGAGCTGGTGTCGATGCCGCTGTCGGCCGACGCCCCCTGGAGGTAGCCTCCTCCTCCCAGGCCGTTGGGCTCCGTCTCGCCCTGGTCACCGCTGGAGGCTCCACCCGCTCCCATTTCGTACCATTTATCGCTGTCGCTGTGGCCCCCGCTGGACGCTGTGCTGGACAGAGTGTTACTGCTGGAGTGGCCAGAGTAAGGGCCGTCCGACTGCAGGAACAAACAGAAAGTGGAAGAGCGAAGGGAAAGGACTGTTGAGGGAGATTTCCATGTTATGAAAACATCAGTTTTTCAGCATTTATTTTCAGTCATTTGGTGAACACCACATCATGAAAGGCGCTTTCACAAGCCAACATTTAGTCTGTCTTAATCAAACTCTGGTGCAGTTCTTTTGGGCAGTTGTGAACGTAGTGATCGTACTCTGGTGTGGACCAAAACAAGGTCCGAGACCGCTCATGAGATGTGGTTTCCAAGTGAACCAAACGCAGGCTGCCTGTGTGGGCATTTGTTGAGATATCCACAGGTAAACGACAGGTTAACATGAGGGGGAGAGGACTGACCTGGACTTCTGCAGAAGTCCGATGTTTGCTTGACATCTGGGCCGAAGAGAACATACAGAATAAACTAAATAAAGTACACGAAAAAAGTGCGTTTATAAAGTCATTCGAGATAAATTGGAGAAGGGATTCATGAGCGGAGTAGATCAGTGCCGAGTCAGTGTACTGTGAAACCGAGCCAGACTAAATAGAAAACGAACCAAAAGTATAAATTTCACACTGATTCGGACTAACCAAATGGACTATGGCTTGTGAAAGCACCCTAAAATTACTTTAGACTACAGTATTATTAACTAGGATAACAGAATGAAATACACTGTATGCTAACAGAGATGCAGAAGTCCTTAATAACAGCCATCTAAGCCCCAGAAGAAAGCAAAGAGGGGTTACAGAGCATTTAATCTGTACTGTCAGAGTTCCAGTAAATAGTGTAAGACAGGTGTAAAGCCTGACCTGGCTGCCCTTCTTCGGGGACACGTGGATGACCTGCTCCTGCCTCTGGATGCGGGGAGCTCCAGAGTAGCCTTGACCAGACTTGGAGACTGGGGCCTCTGCAATAAATAGACCAATAAACACAGCTGGGGTTGGTGACAAATACATGCACAGAGCCTGCGGTACAAACAGACGACTTGTTGGTGATTCAACAGAGAAGTCGTTCTCCTCTCTGCTCACTCGTGTGTATTTTGCTACGACGGCACTCATGCTTCCTGGGGCTTCATAACGACGAAATTGTTTTCATTCCGCCTCTGTTCGTGGACAAAAAAACCCTGATCACTTGTCATCAAAAGTAACGCACATCAAACAGAAATTTGTCCCCGGACGGTTCCTGCTGGCTTTGTTTGTTCTGGGCAAGCTGTTCAGCGTGAGGGGATGTGTGCATCTGTCCTGGAGCAAAATTCGGGGTATAAATGGGACTGTTGTGTAATTGTCTACATGTTATGCAACAAGACACACACAGTAGGCAGCTAATGACCAACGCACCGTGAGAGGCAGAGCTAAGGGAGGTATCATAACATCTGGGTGAATCTAGTAACGTAGTGAAGCCCCCAATATCCCACTTACAATACTCATTACTCTGCATAGTTTTCTCTGCCTAACGGGCCTCGCGGCATTAATTAGAGATGGGTGCATGTGTGCATGCCTGCTTGATTGGGTGCCTGTGCATATATAAGCAGTGTATGTGACTACATGTATTGTTTTGTTTCTTAAGCGTTGTTATTGATGTGATTGGTCAACCAGATGTGTTGGTATGAAAAAGCCGGATATTTTCGTGACGAACCAAAAGCACGTTGGGTTAACGTGTGCACTCCTGTAGGCTTTGTTGAACTAAAAAACACTTCTAAGGTAGTTAAAAATTGCTTTGCACAGAAAGGGAAGTCATAACAAATAGCAGTTTTCCCAACGCATGAATTAATCATAAACCTGCCACAGGATATCAAAAGAAAATGGAGCAAATGCGCGATGCAACAGGAAAAATGTATGCAATAATTACTCTAACGAGGGCTGTGCCCGTTCGGAGCGGGCCGATTGCTCGGCTCCCGGTATTGCTGCTTGCAGCGTTCTCGAGAACCGCTCATCGCTCGTTGACTCCAGGGAAGTGAGGAAGAGTTCAGTCGGAACCAGGCGGCAACCTCCGGTTCAGAAAGGTCGTGACTAGTAAGTCCTCTGGTTGCAAAAACAAGTCTGATTGTATAGAAGTCTAAGAGAAAATGATCCTACTTCTCACTTGATTTATTACCTCAGTAAACATTGTCAACACGAGTTTATGGTCTCAATCTCTAGTTTCAAGTCTTCTTCAACAGTATGATGTTCATTTAGTAAATTATGGTCCCATTTAGAGTCAAATAGACCATAAAGCAGGGGATGCTTTAGGGCGTGGCTACCTTGTGATTGACAGGTCGACGGCCAAAATGCAGAACTCGAGGCTTCAAAACGGCAGTCCACAAACCAATGGGTGACGTCACGGTGACTACGTCCAATTCTTATATACAGTCTATGGTTGTAAAGTTAGTATATCAGCAAAAGTGAACGCCCTGAAAAGGCCTGCTGTGACATGCTCGACTCAGTCTGCAGAGCCGCTGCTGCTGCACGGAGCGCTGTTCGCTTTATTAATATTGAACGTGTCACATATCCAAATTGCACCAACTTCCACACTGCACGTCCTTGGGTCCCCAGCAATACAACCGCCAGGTATGAAGTAGATCAGATGAATGGTTCTTGAGACATGCAAATGACACACCCACCGACAGACAGACGGAGATTCCTCGAAATGTAGTTAGATGCAAACCTCTGTATAGGCCACATTAAGAGCTAAAGTAAAGTCCCATTTGTGTGACAGGAATTGAGAGAGCAAAAGAGAGTCTTCTGGCCTCTGCATGACTAGTGTTATTTCTGGACAGAGCACGGCCACATCATCATTCGCTGAAGACTTCACGGTTCAAGGGGGTAAAAATGGGAGGAAGAGGAAAGGATAGAACAGAAACCCTCAACCACAGAGACGGCAGAGTGGACCGTGTAGGGAAGGACACTTGGCTGACACAGTCTGAGCTGGCCCAGCCTGCATTGTTCCACCCTGACCAATAACGACATAAGTGCTATAAACAACCACAAAATGAGAGACTAAGGCCGTTCTCTGTGATTGTGGCGGTCAGGAACAGGTTGAGGGCACGGCTGAAAGTAGGCTGGTCGACAATCAACCAGAGCAACGTCGTGCTGGGAATCAGAGGAGCGGCTGAGGAGCATGTCGTTTCTGTGGCTTTCGGAGACCGAGCTGGAAAACAAGAAGAAAACTCCCAGAAAAACAAGTGCATGGGAGAACACTCGTAATTAAATGAAAGCCAATGTACGAGAGAATAAAAAGATGAATGAGAGGCGAACATAAGAGAAGAACGAGGACCGGAGGAAGGGAGGGAAGGAAAGGCTCACAATGGAAACTTGACCAACTGTGTCTGACAGGAAAGAAAGGAATTTCTCTCCTTTCTCGTTCTTCTTTATTAAACCTCAAAGAATAAAGTATAGAAAAAGCCATATACTCTAATTGAGATCATGATTTGGTCTCATTTCCTCCATTCAAGAATTATCTCTTCCCTTTTTCTGTTTGTCTCATTATCTTCCCAGCGTTTTGTCTGCTCGCAGAGACATTAAGACCTGCTCTGTGAAGGCAATATAATTCACAGCTTGCAGAAGAGGTGGGAGAAGAAGAGGAGGAGGAGGAGGAGGAGGAGGAGGAGGAGGAAGAAGAGTAGGAGGATTGATGATGCTGCCAGAGTTGGTATCTCAGCTCCAAAAAAATGTCACTAGCAGATGAGGAAGCACACACTCTTCTGGATACCTGTCATTTCAAAGGATTTAGTAATATGGATAAATATGGATGACTTCTTTCCCTCCCTCCCCCGCTATTCAAGAGTCAATGTGACCTCATATATAAAAACACATGTCCATGCACACACACACACACACACACACACAACCACAGATTGATGTTTAGAAAACATTTACATTTCTGAAAACATTAGAATCTACCTGGAATATTAAGCCACTGCACTTTCCTCTTTAACATCTGTATTTTTCACACTGAGATTTGAGGCACATACGATACGAGAGTATTCACCGTCAGTGTGGTAAATCGCTAAATGATGCTTAATGACAGTGACTAGCATGGCTAGCTGACGTGGGCTTGAGTGTGAGGCTGCTGCAGTAATACAGTCATACATTAACGTTATCAGACTGTCGTCTCCAGCTTTATCTCAGCCTATAGATCAAACAGTTGGATATTTACAGACAACACTTAGGGGCATGACGGCGATCAACCTTAATTTATTAAAGTATTGCGAACACTCAGGTTCAGGCAAGATCGCAAAGTAATTATTAGACATGTGTATAAAACAACAAGAGATAACAAGAGATGAATGCATACAAATTTGTCAAAATGTATAATAATCTGAGCCTGTCAGTGTCAAAAACAAGCACTGTTAGTGGACGTATATTGATGAAGCATAATTGCCACGAGCGATTACATTGCAGCCTGTTTAGCGGCTGCAGCGTTATCCCTCAATACTGGAACAATTTCAAAAATTGTTGTCCCCATTAGTCACTTAGACATGAAAACACGTGAAAATAGGATTCAGCTTGAAAAATACCAGTTAGCCTTTAAGTTTACTGTATTTACTCCACTATTTTTCCACAAGATATAGTCACCTGTTGACCCTCGTTCGGCCCCTCCTCCTTCCTCCATCCTCGACCAATTGGGAGTGGACTTCCCACTGGACCCGCCCTCTCCGACCACCTCCCGTCTCTCCGCAGACATCGGCGAGTGGCGGCTGCCTACAAACCTGGTGAACGAGCACACAGGAACAAAATCAGAACGCCGAGTTTATTATATTCAGCTGGTTTTTTTTATATCAGCTAAATGTGTGTTTCCACTGATTAAAAATGCAGAGCTAAAAGTAACAGAATAAGGAAGACAATACATTGACCACAGGCTGCAGTGGGTGGAAGTATAAAGAGCATTATAATATACAAAGACACACAAACGCTATCACCTCGCTCTCCTACACTAATTTAATGCACCGTTACAACTGTGGAAATTAATAAATCAGCTTCCTAAATGTAAAACACGGACACAGTAGTAATAGTCTCACAAGATCAGTGAAGTTATTAGTGCTTAGAAATGCTTTCTAAAGATGAAAACTGAGTCACGCTCTTTGTAATAAATCAGCTCATGACCATACAATCATGACAACAGCTAAAAGACAATTAACAAACACGTTTCTATCATTAATATTTACAGAAAGAACAGAAGAAAGTCCCTTAAGGCAGCAAAAAAAATAGTGATACTGAGGAAATGAGTTGCTTTTCTGATATGATATATCATAATTTGCATAAAACAATACTCAGCCCAGCCACAGACAAACACAATCCCTCCCCTCCCTCTTCCTTACTGCTCAGGCATAGACTTCTGTCTCCAGTGAGCAGAGCTTCCGGAGGCGTCACTGGAACAAGACAGGTTGCTGGGAGAGCTGCGATTGGAGCGACCCAACGCCATGGAGGCGGCCAGGCTGTAGCTCTCGCTGCCCGGAGACATCCTGGTACACGAATAACACACATGTACACGCACACAGGAACTGTAAGAATTTACAGGCACGTGGAAATGGAGGAACTAAAGGAAGATGAAATAAACACAAGCAAAGCACTGCAGGAGCAAAATGTCCCTTCAGAGGAAATTCCATTGATTGCTACTTCCCACACAGGCTGGATGAGAAAATGATGTGAATCGTTAAAAGCTTCTGCTTAAAAAATCAGCTACATATCCAACAGCTGCCCTTGGCTTGCAGAATTTGCAAAGATTTTTTTGCTTCATTTCAACAGTGTGAGAGGTGAACATATGTACTATTTCACATTAAGGAAAACAAATAAACTCAAACAAATACTGTACCAACGACTTCTGGCCTTCAAAATCCATATTTATTAGGGCTGTCAAAGTTAACAAGATAATAACATGTTAACGTAAATTCATTTTAACGCCACTAATTTCTTTAACACATTAACGCAACTTGTGTTAATGTGTTTTTAGGCTGTAGCAGGCTCAGTTTTAAAGCTAGAGTGGAGATACTGGCATCATATGAAACTAGAAAAACCTAAAAAACCCATTGGTATTAATCATGTCATACTAGCTTGTCATGAAGGAGGCTAAATAACGCTCTAAACATTTGTGAAATTTTGGTGAGGAAATCTGTCATGGCCATTTTCAAAGGGGTCCCTTGACCTCTGACCTCAAGATATGTGAATGAAAATGGGTTCTATGGGTACCCACGAGTCTCCCCTTTACAGACATGCCCACTTTATGATAATCACATGCAGTTTGGGGCAAGTCATAGTCAAGTCAGCACACTGACACACTGACAGCTGTTGTTGCCTGTTGGGCTGCAGTTTGCCATGTTTGATTTGAGCATATTTTTTATGCTAAATGCAGTACCTGTGAGGGTTTCTGGACAATATTTGTCATTGTTTTGTGTTGTTAATTGATTTCCAATAATAAATATATACATATATTCGCATAAAGCAAACATATTTGTCCACTCCCATGTTGATAGGAGTATTAAATACTTGATAAATCTCCCTTTAAGGTACATTTTGAACAGATAAAAAATGTGCGATTAATCAGGATTAAATATTTAAGTCGATTGACAGCCCTAATATTTTCCAGTTTATACTCTATTTTGGAACCACCCCTATCCTCTTCCTGATATAAATATTATATTCTAATAATCCATATCTAAAAAGCCAAGGGGCTCTAACCTCTTGGGGTCCAGGGGCCGGCCATCACTGCTGACACTGCGTGGGATGACGGCGCCCCGCTCCAGCCTCTCAGCTGACAGGGTCTTCCCCACTGAGCTGCCCAGGCTGATGGCCCGGTTGGGCGTGTGCGGCTGTGGCGAGGCGGTGAGTGACTGCTGAGGGCTGCTGGACGTCCTCTGCCACTTGTTGTTGTTGCTGCGGAAGGGGAACTTGTATTCGAAGGAGCCGCTGTCGCCGCTGCTGCTCTTGTATTCTGACACGGGCATCCGATAGAGCTCAGAACAGCCTCTGAAGGAGAGCAGGAAGGACATTTTGTTTGAGAGGAAAAGTGTTGTGTGCGTCAGTGAGGGTTCACATAACCTTTCTTTCTTATAGGGATTGAAAAGGTCTGAAATAAGATTTGGGATTCAGGACTTTTTCAAAGTAGCAAGAGTACACTAGATTTTTAAAAATGATCCAGCTGAAAAAACGAGCCCATTGGTGTCAACTCTTTTCCAATGAAAGTAGCAAAATCTAGAGAGAAAATCGCCAAGTTGGCAACACTGACAGTTCGTCCCTTCAGGCCTCCCTCCAAAGTCACGCCACTGAACGTGAACGGCGAACATGGCTATTGTTAGTACTCACAGCTGTCAAGCTAGCAGCTTGTGGAAGACTCCGGTGACGCGCAATGAGTGCACGGGCAGAGTGCACGCAGGCAGGCAGACAGGTAGTCCGTCCAATCATTACATTCGGGCCGAATGAAATGACTGGATGGGTTTATTACAGTCCAGCAACCGCCACAGATGCCGGATTTCTTTTTTTGTCAGAGCATTTGATTTATTGATTGTTGCCTGGATGTAATGAGAATTTCAACTTTTATAACAAATAACGTTTCTAAAATCTTTACCAACCCTGCCTTTAAACATCCAATGACACAAATAAAGCAGTATATCTATATATATGTTAATTAGCTAGTTGCTCTAGTCGCTTAAAATAATGTGATGTATCACTGAAGTTCAGGTATGAAAGAACAGCCATTCTGTTAACTGTATCTCCAGATAACTGAATTAATAAATTATCAAACAAGCAGTTAGCAAAAGAACTTTAAAGACCAATGTTGTGTGAAATTCAGTAGCATCTAGCAGTGAGTTTGCAGATTGCTACCAACTGATTACCCCTCCGCTCACTCCTCCTTTTCCAAGCATGTAAAGCAGAGGTTATCAATCTTTTTTCAGCCAAGGACCCCTTACAAGATAGAGAATATACCAGTTCACTGGTGTAGAGAACTTATGGTGGCCTTCAGGTAACGTACAAACGTGATAGGCTCTCTCTAGAGGCAGTGTTTGGTTTGTCCGTTCTGGGCTACTGTAGAAACATGGTGGAGCAACATGGTGGACTTCGTGAAGAGGATCCGCTCCTTATGTAGATATGAAGGGCTCAGTCTAAGCTAACGAAAACACAACTGTTCTTAGTTTCAGGTGATAATACGCTAATGAAAGCATAGTTATGAATATTATTTTCCATTTCTGCTAATAGATCCCCTGAAATCCTACACACTGGTCCCTATAAAAGGAAACAACCGATGGCTCCGCTTCCATCCCCACCTACCTGCGTGGAGTGGCGTCATCATGTGGCGGGATGATGACGACACGCACTGTCACCGAGGTCCGCAGGAGGTCAATCATCTGCTCGTGGGTCAGCGTTGCTACAGCAACTTTGCAGATTTCCACCAATCGGCTTCCCTGCCGCAGTCCTGCCTGCCAGGCGTAACCGTACGGCTCCACCTATTAGTGACAACGTTTGATTGCATTACAGC
>CAKAKR010007121.1:0-39754 GCA_916700685.1 Adelosebastes latens | reverse complement strand
TTTTTCAGACTTTATTTTCGGACAGTTTTTTAGGTCTCTTTTTTCAGACTTTTTTTTAGGACTTTTTTTTCGGACATTTTTTCAGACTTTTTTTTCGGACATTTTCAGTATGTCGTTAATTTCATGAAAAAAAGAAGTCATAGTATAGTATGTCGTTAATTTCATGAAAAAAATTTCATACTATATTATGTCGTTAAATTCATGAAAAAAAAGTCATAGTATAGTATGTCGTTAATTTCATGAAAAAAATGTCATAGTATAGTATGTCGTAAAAATTTAAAAAAGTCATAGTATAGCATGTCGAAAAAAAAGTCATAGTATAGTATATCGAAAATATAAAAAAAGTCTATTGTATGTCGAAGAAATAAAAAAGTCATAGTATAGTATGTCGAAAAAATAAAAAAGTCATAGTATATCATGTCGAAAAAAAGTCATAGTATAGTATGTCGAAAAAACAAAAAAGTCATAGTATAGTATGTCGAAAAAGAAGTCATAGTATAGTATGTCGAAAAAACAGTCATAGTATAGTATGTCGAAAAAGAAGTCATAGTATAGTATATCGAAAATATAAAAAAAGTCATAGTATTGTATGTCGAAAAAATAAAAAAAATCATAGTATAGTGTGTCGAAAATTTCATGAAAAAAAGGTTATAGTATATCATGTCGAAAATTTCATGAAAAAAAAGTCATAGTATAGTATGTCGTTAACTTCATGAAAAAAAAGTCATAGTATAGTATGTCGAAAAAAAGGGTCACAGTATAGTGTGTCAAAAAAAAGTCTTAGTGTTGTATGTCGAAAAAAGAAAAAGTCATAGTATAGTATGTCGAAAAAATATAGTCATAGTATGTCAAAAAAAAAAAAAATTCAGGGTATAGTATCTTGAATTTAAAAAAAAAAAAAAAGTCATAGCATAGTATGTCGAAAAAAGTGAAAAAAACTCATAGTATAATATGTCGAAAAAAGACACTATAGCATTTCGAAAAAGTCAGTACGGTATGTCAAAAAAAGTCATAGTATAGTATGTTAAAAATAAGTCAGGACATTAGTCACAAGTCATAGCATTTTGAATAAAGTCATAGTATAGCAAGTCATAAAAAAGTCTTAGTATAGTACTTCCTAGTATGCCATAAAAATACATTTTTCATAGTATTGTAGTTCACATAAAGTCATAAAAAGTCATAGTGTAGTATGTCATAAAAAAGTAAAAAATGTCTTAGTATAGTAAGTTATAAAAAAAAACATAAACCAACACTTTTTTTATCATCTTGGAAGTCTTTAACAATATCTTTTAAATGGATTTAACGATTTTAGTCACTAGACGTCTGGATTTAATACTATTTGAGAAGCTGAGCACAAACTAAAGTAGACAACTATGACTTCTTTCAACTACTAACGTTAATCAAGAAAGAAAATAAATAGTTAACTGACCATAAGGAAGATATCCATGTCCAGCTTGTCCATGAACAGTTGCTGACTCCATCACCAGAAACATCCGCCACGGTGCCGTCAATCCCGGGCTGAATCTCCCGGGACTCCGGTCCTCCATCACCAGTGATTAGTCCACCTGCTCCTCATCAGTCCAAACTAAACAAAAACTACTTTAATGTGGTTCAGCAGCATCTTCTGCTCCACCTGTAGAACTCACAATATATCAGTGTTATTGACAACTTTAACCGGTTTTAGGAGCGTTTCTCCCTCTAAGGGACTGACGGCGTCCACCGTCCAACACAGCATGCTGTGTAGCCGCCTGATAGCAGCCAACATGCAGCATGCTGTCTGGTCCGGTCCCCCAGGAAGTGCGCCGGTCGTCCATCCGGACTATCGTAGTGGCCAAACGGCGGTACTGCAACTTCCGTCTCGGTCACGTGATGCACTGGAGTTTTTCCCATAGACTTACATTGGAAAAGTACGATGGAGTATTAGGGCCACATTGAGGGGAAAAAAAATCGGAGATTTCCAGAATAAAGTCATAATATTACGGAAAAGAAAGTCGTAATATTACGAGAATAAAGTCATAATATTACGAAAATAAAATCATAACTTTACGGGGGAAAAGTCGTAATATTACGAGAATAAAGTCATAACTTTACGAGAAAAAAGTCGTAATATTACGAGAATAAAGTCATACATTTAGGAGAAAAAAAGTCATAATATTACGAGTATTACAAAAATTACTTTATTCTGGTAATATTACGACTTTATTTTCTCGTAAAATTACGACTTTATTCTCGTAATATTACGACTTTTTTTCTCGTAAATTTATGACTTTATTCTTGTAATTCTACAACTTTTTTTTCTCGTAAACGCGCTGCACGCCGTCCCATCCTCACCACGTGATTGACCGTTTACAGCGCACGCCCCCTTCCCCAGCCGGAACCTCCATCCAGTGTTGCCAGATCTCGCGAGAGAAAGAAGACCAAAAGAAGCAACTCTCCCCCCAAAAACAGTCATAATAAACAGCCATAATACTCCAAAACAAACCACCATAACTATCAAACCCCCCACCACCACCAATATTAACCCATGATTACATTTAACTCCAGTTACAGTCCACACACCACATACAACCACATCATCCTTTTTTATCCATTATTCTCTTTTAAAACATCATATTTTTATCCATCACCCTATTAAACACCATCCTTTTACTTCTATCTATCTATCTATTTATATTTATTTTACTTTATTTTATCTTATTCTTTTTAATCTTGCCTTAATTTGATTTGCAGCCAGCCACCCCCACCCCTCTCAAGCGCACACACACATGATATTGATCTTGCCCAGTTATGTTGGCTTTTTTAAAGTTTTTTCTTTATTTATTTGTTTATTTTTTTTTATTTATTAATTTATTTTTTCTTTCTTTAATTCATTTATTTTTCTCTTCATTTTGTTTTATCCATATTTAATTTTATTTTATTTTGTTATGAGGAAAAGGAAGAAAAAAAAAGGAAAAATATATATATATAACAGACTCCACAGACAGCGGTGGGTTTCCAGAGGTATCACTGTTTTTATTTCAGAGTGTCTGAGAGAAAAGGCACTAAACCAAACCGGGAGAGTGACACTGACTTTGAATGAGAGAGAGAGAGAGAGAGAGATGCAGGTTTAAATTAACATATATTATAAAGTTTACACAACACCAGGCATACAAACACACTCAACATCCCCACGCACACACACAGCTTACTATCTACACATTTCCTGATTGATTAAATACAGCAGGCTGAAAACACCAGGAGCCGTTAAAGGAAAATTACCCCGCAAATTTGTTTGTCAAAGTATCTCAAAGATTATGTAGTGTTTACTAGCAGAAAATGTAAATGTAGTGTTTAACTTTTCCTTTAACACGACGACTCTCCTGAAGCTTCACCAACGTCTGAAACCACTCGACAACAAAAATAACCGTCATAAACTCTTAAAGAAATTATAAATAAACTTTTACTTTACACTTTCATCATGTTGAAAAGACATTTTTAAGCCCCATTCGGACGGGATTAACGTTACAGAGGGAGGTGGGGAAATATTCACTGTGCTCTTTTGTAAATGATAGAGTCAAAGAGTATAGAAGCAAAGAGATGAAACTCTGGTGTTTTTTTGACAGCTGCTGCCGCCATTTTGGACTGAAAACGATTATATTTATAATATTTTATTGTTCAACACAGGCCATTTAGGTAGAATATAACAATAGAAGAGAAATAATTTTGTTTTACTTTTGTGCGGCACTTTTTAGGCGGACGTTTTACTGACGTCCGGTAGTCGCTTTCAGTCCAAAATGGCGGAAGCATAGCTTTGCTACGGGCGCTGATGGAACCAACGATTGACTTTCACTTCTTGGCAATATATGTTCTTTCATAGAGAGGTGAAGTCCCGCCCCTTCCGGTGGACCAATATGGGACCTTATTTCAGAAAAATATGAACGGTAGTCAACGGAGATACATTTTTTTGATCCCTTTTGAATTGCGCCATGAATTACACATATGATGTTTTTCAATTTAAAACATAAAGTCTCATTTTATCGTAGTATCATTTAGTTTTGTGTCAAACCGCTCAGTGAACTACATCTCTCGTCCCGCACAATATACGTCACCAACACTAGCTAGCTAGCTAACTTAGCTATGTTCCTCGCACAAATGAAATGTTTTCTGACCCGATATGTTTTATCCAGCGACTCCTGGTATTTTTAATCAGCCGGGAAGAGAAAGAAAAAATTAAATTAAAATTAAATTAAATATAAGTCTGATACTTCAACAGTTTTACAATAAAACTGAGACTTTATTGACTTGTAAAATTATCTTTTAAATTGACAAACATCATACGTGTGATTCATGGAGCAATTCAAACGGGATCAAAAAAATATTTGTCTCTCGGTTGACTACCGTTTATATTTTGTCCGAAATAAGGCAAAGACATAATTACAATTAAATTAATTAAATGACAGGAGGACCAGCGAATTTGCAGCTGCAGTGCAGGTCTTGTTAAAATCATCCCGACTCCCCTAGAGACATAAATCCAGTCTGAACAGAACAATGTTTGTACTCATGATCTTCTGATTATCTTTGCATCAACTGTACTTCTTCATATTCCCCAGACTGCCTTCATCATTTGCTACAACATAAATTAAATATAAGCTTAGACATGGTTTCACAATAATTGATTGTTTGGTTGTCATTTTTAGTTACTTGTTCCACTACGACGGAGCAACAGGGCCACTGTTAGGAAACAATATCTGAGATTTCTAGAATAGATAGAAAACAATCGTAATGTTATGAAAATAAAATTGTAATTTACAAGAAATTTTGGAGGAAAAAAAAGTACATTTTGAAAATGTAGTCATAATTTCGAGGGGAAAAAAGGGTCAGTATTTTGAGGTTAGGTCAGAATTTTACAAGAAAAGAGGTGTATCTTGAAAATAAAGTCAGAATTTGAGGAAATATGTCAATATTTTGAGATAAATTTACAAGTATTAAGATGCAATTCTGAGAAAAAAGTCTTGACATTTTTGCAAATACTTTCATGTTATGAAGAATGAGTCATAAAATGTGTAATTTTACAAGAAATAAAAGGCATAATATTTTTAGAATACATATATTCATATTTATAATTGGATCATATCCGTCCATAACTTATTTTTTTTTTCAGAAATTACAACTTTCTACTCCTAACATTATTTTCCCCAAACAAATTAGAAATCAACTTAACTCTTGAAATATTATATTTTCTTGTAAAAATTACAACTTAATTCTCAATTTCCGATTTTTTTTTCCCATAAAATTTGACTTATACTTGTATATTTTTGGTATTTTTTCCCTTGTTTTATGACTATTCTCATAACATTACGACTTATTTCTAAATATTCAGACTATATCCTCTAAATCTCAGAACAGCGTCTTTAATTTTCCATCTTGTATAACAATACATAAATGTATTTCAGCCCTGTTAAACTCTGATTTAATGATTGACAGTTTGAAATGAATGTGTATTTTCAGAGGGGGAGGGGGGAGAAAAAAAAGGTGAAAGCTCCTCAGATGAGTTCAGATGTCAACGTATTTCATTAACTTCTCGTTTCATGCCAGTTGTCTTCATATATTGGAGTGTTACATGTTTCAATAAAGTAAATATCATATTTTCAAACTCCACCAAAACTCCGACAACAGTCCACCAACGTCACAGTCCTTCAGTCTTTTTCATGGTGATCGAAAACAACCAGTTATTCTCTCTCACACACAAAAACACACTCACACAAAGGAGGGAGGAGGAGGAGGAGGAGGAGGAAGGACCGGAGGAGGAAAACCAGGAGCAGGTTGGAGGGCGGGGCTTCGGGGTGCAGTCTGCTGTGATTGGAGGGCGCGGTTGTCCGTCGGTCACAGTTGGTCTTTGTAGTAGCCGAGCTTGGCGAAGGACATTTCCCTGCGGAGCTGCATCACCTCCCAGAACATCTGCTCTGCTACGAACACACAGCAGGTCACATGATGGTCACTTGGTTTGTTCAATCATCAGTGGTGGGAAGTACATTTACTCAAGTACTTTACTTGAGTATTTCCATTTCCTGCTACAGTTTCCTATCCAGGTAGCCGGGCTGCTATTTTTGTTTGCTGCGATATTCTCACAGAACTTAACCTTTTTATCAAAATCAATAGACTCACTCTAGTATTTTTCAACAAAGCAGCATAAATCGTCGCAACACACCGGCTCTGAGTCACTGCAGCGAGGTCACCGGACAGTAACATACATGCAGATGAATGGTGTAGTGTATAATCAGCCTTTTTACTGTTATAATATATTTAATTTCCTGCTGTGTAAAAGGCCTAAGCCTTTTCAAAAACATGTTCTCTGTGCCTTGTGTGAACTGCAATTGACCTCTGTTTTACCGGTGCTTTGAGTTGAGAATATAACCATTTAATTGGGTCTCTGATGCTTCAAAGTTAAGGGAGTGAAAGAATAGATAAGACGAGGTCAGAAGTGTATATCGTTTGAATGGGTCTCTGTTGGTTCAAGGTTAGGGAGTGAAAGAAAAGAGAAGGCGATGTCAAAAGTGTATAAAAAGATCATGTAGGATGCAAGGGTTAGGATTCTCCCACTCTGCAGACTGGAACTCAAGAAACCGGTGTCTTCATTTGAACATTGAAAAAATACTACAATGGCACCCTCCAGAAAGCTCCCGAAAATCAGCAAACACTTCACTTAATCAATGTAATTTCTAAGGTAGTAGGCAGACAACGTGTGTGTATTTAGCAGCTTCAAAGACAAAAGATGAATAAAATATTGATGTTGGCGCATTTTCAGCATCAACGTCATCGTTTACGACTAATCGCAGCAGCCCTAAAGATGAGAATACTGTATGCGTGTGTGTGTGTTTCTCACCATCCTGCTGTTTGACCAGCCCTTGGTGGATGTAGCGAATGTAGGTGAAGAAATTACACACTGCTGTGATCTGAGAAAAAAAGACAAAGAGACAAACAAATACAATTTATATAAAAACTGTTTTAATCTAGTGTTTATGAAACAACAAACACGGGATCACTACACAGAGCTCGTGGGTGACATCTGCAGGAGTTAAACATATATTACGCTAAAGGAAGCAGAATGATCCTCATTGAATCTGGGATTCTCCTGGTTGTGAGTTCACCTAACAGATGTAACATACTATTTAAGACAAATTTGATGTGATCCCTATCAAAATGTGCTTTATTATTACTACTTTTAATGCCACTGCTGTGAAAGTCACTAAAATGTTACATATTGAAGTTTCAGATTTGTACTAATTTCAGAAAAAATTGCAAATTCCTTGGAAGTATGACGTCACAGAAAAATATGAGTGTGTATATGTGGGGGGATAAAATATCATTATACGCAAAATGGGACCTGAAATAAAAATAAGATGTTATTAGTGAGTATTACTCATCCTTTCCAGCATGTTTGTGTTTGTGTGTGTTGGTACTCACTCTATATCTACAGTACGGAGAAACGTAGTAATAGTTGGACGAATCTCCAAACTTGATTCTGTGCTTACAGGTTTTGGTCTGACCGCTCAGGGCACATTTTCTGTCAGAGAGACACAAAGAGACGAGTTATTCAGATGTTTTTTCTTCAACGTGAGGAAAACTGAATAAAAAAACAAGACTAATACTAAGACTCAAGGAAGCAAGGAAAGGAAGTAAGGAGAGAGGGATGACTGTTAGACATTTATCAAGGTTGGTCTCATCGGGATGGCTTTGATAAACCTGGTCAGAAGGA
This sequence comes from Adelosebastes latens, assembly GCA_916700685.1. NCBI lineage: Eukaryota > Metazoa > Chordata > Actinopteri > Perciformes > Sebastidae > Adelosebastes > Adelosebastes latens. Next base: position 32,019 of record CAKAKR010007121.1, on the reverse strand, counting down.
TTGTTATGAGTTAGAGGAGGAAGTTTGGAGGAGCCAGGCGGGTCGAGGTGTAACTGAGGAGAGATTAAAAAATGCTGATGGCAGTGAGAGAGAGAGAGAGAGAGAGTCAGACTTACGTGACGAGCTCGGCCCTTCGCCCACTAGAGGAGGAAATTGAGGGAAGATGGAGAGATGACGATGAAAGAGTGAAACCTCGATGAAGAGGAGGAAGAGTTTATATATGTGTGTGTGTGCAGTCTCACTTTGGTCCTCCACACTCCACCGCCGAGGCTTTGACCACAGGCAGCGGCTGGAAACCGACCGGCTCCACGCTGAGCGTGTTCTGCTCCACGGCTTCCAAGATGGCCGAACCCAGCTGAGGAGGAGGAAAGGATGATGAAGGACAGTACAGCACAGAAATTATTACAACTTTTCTGAGTGTATTAAAGCAATAGTCGGGTACCCATATGTTCATTACTTGCTGTATTTTTGTTTTGTTTGAGGTTTTTATATCTGTAGCTCCCAGTGGTGTTCCTTATGTATTCAAATCCTAACATTAATATTTTGGTCAAAGTATGTTTTATCGTCAAAATGCTATTTTCCCTTCAAGCTCTTCTAAAATCTTTTTCCAACGTGACCTGACGTAGGTTTCTGCATGATGACGCTGCTACATGTACAGTATACATACATCCTTATAGTCATAGACAAACATGTTGAGTGCATTTTCTTCCCCACAAAATATTTGCAAAAGTGAGATCTTTGTCTGCATCTCTCTGTACCTCGCTCTTGCTGAAGGTGAGGCAGGGGTAGATGTCCTCACGGTAAACTCTCTCCAGGAAGCAGCAGCCGCGGTCGAGCGTTGGCGTCTCCTTCCACGCCTTGAAGTCGCTGAACAGCTGACTGTCCACCTGCATGCCCGACAAAACAACTCATGATACAGTAAAGCTGGATGAAGACACACATGGAGGATATTAAAAGTGTTATTATCTGGTATTACCTCTCTACACTCCCGCACGATGGGCTGCGTGGCCGACGGGTCGGGCTGCGTCCCCATGATGGCGGAAGAGGTGCTCTTGTTCCTGCTGTGGCCCTTCCTGAAGGGAGTTTTCGACCCTGCAGAGGGGAGTTCGCCCAGCGGGGACGTCGGGGAGGAGAGCACCAGCGTCTTCAGGGCCTGGACCTCCGCCTGGAGGACGTCAATCTGAAGAGGACAAAAAAGGTTTTTACTAATCTGATAGATGGAAACATGCCAACACCAACATACAGGCCTATTTGAGAGACCCGTAAAAAGCTATCAAATGTGCTGTTGGCACCATTAAAAGTATGCCGAATTATCAATTAGCAGCTCCTGTTTGCAGTTGCAAGTTTTGCAGCATCTTTTTTCTATGATGTCTAAGGTAATTCATGGACGTTTATTCTGGATGGACATCAGAGATAAGGATATCCTCGGGAAGTGTAAGTCACACTGAATGATATCAACATGCGTTTCATGTCTTGTGTGTTAAGATTTGACTCAGTTATGACTCTGAAAAGGAGTAAAACTCTTCCGACTTCAGATCCTCAGGTCCTGCTCCGAGTGTTTTTAGTTCTACGTTAACTTTCAGTGCGTTTCCTAGGAGTAAATCTGAGATGTTTGAATTAAAACGAGCCCTGAACTGTTATTCAACCTGAGCTCAGACTTGTTAGTGTGTGAGTGTTCAGTGTTGTCACCTTCCCCAGGGCTTCTTTCAGTTGTTTTTCAGCATGTGCCTGTTTGACGTTGGCTTCTCTGACCATTTTGTGGGCCTCCTGGAAAACACACACAATTTGATATTTTTGGATATTTTCTTCTTCTTCGAAAGCGGATTGGGTCAAAACTTCTACTTCTGCGTCTGCATTAATGTGTCAAATTTGTACTTATTTTAACACGGCAATTTGTAATGTCTTAAGACGTTTGTAGGTGTTGATATGACAGAAAAAATACCCTGTTAACATGTCCAAGTCTTCCATGCTATTGGTTGGCATCAACATACGAGCCGCTTCTTGACGTCGGGCTGTGCGTATCAGGTACGTATGCCTATGACGTGGTCATGTGGGCTCTTGCTAGTGGGTACGTTAGGGCTACGTAGCTATCACGTGTCTTATACGGAACTGTGCAAAAATGGAAGTGTTAACAGGGTATTTTCTGCTTTATAAATTTGACATATTAATGCAGGCGCAGAACTAGACGTTTTGGCCCAATCCTCGTTCGATACGATTGAAGTGTTGGGATTTAGTTTCATTCCGATAGTGAAGCAGCATCTACACAAGCTCAATGCATATTAAAAGGAACAGTTCACTCTAAAATAAACATTATAAAAACATAGTAGTAACAGAAAGTAAAGCAACTGTTACTGGTTTTACTGGATACATGTATACACGCTACAGAAAACACACACAGAAAAGAGTCCCAGCACCTTCTATGAGAAGAACAAGGAGGAGGAATGTGAGGAGAAAAGGAACAACATGTTGTGAAGGCTAGCCGGACAGATTCAGTCTGCTTCCTGAACTCCAACATCGAACAGCAGAGCAAGCACAGCGCTCGGTGGCAGTTTTGAGCGGTGCGCAACACCAAGGGTAGCGCTTCCGCCTAGTCAGGCAGCACCGCTCTCCTCATAGGAAAACAATGGCAGAACCAGCGCAGAGCGATTTTACCTCTGCTCATGTGTAGACGGCTTAATGCTAAATCAGTGGAGCGCTCTTAAAACTCAAAATTGATGACAATACCTGGAATTATCTGTGGATTAATATATGAAGCTAAATGTTTATTTCTCCCACACTCTGATGCGGCTTTAAAGAGATCTGTAAACGGTAATATAAAGATGATACCTGAATGTATGAACAGAAACGTAGGACTGAAACTAAACTACAAACTGCAGAGATTCAGTTAAAAATCACAAAAGTGCAGAGAGTTGAAGACTGAAGAACAGATCTTTCGTTTGGGTCACGAGCACCGGACACGTGGAAAAACAGCCATTGCTGGCATTTTAATGCCTTGATGGAAGATCAAGTAAGAAAGATATCCACTAAAACAGCTTCCCAACGACCACACAACACCTCCTCACATCTCTGCTGCCAAAGAATAAGAACAACAGATAATTTTATTCAGTGGGGTTTCTGTCTGGCCGCTGCCTCAGGAGGAGGAAGGGAAACAGGAAACGGAAAGCAGAGGAGACGGACAGACAGGCGGACGGAGGAGGAGGTGAAGAGGCGAACCGACCTGGAAGAGACTGGCGGTGAGCTCCTCCAGCTCCTGGCCGAGCTGGTCTCTGACTTTAGACAACCTTTCACACTCCTCATCCTTCAACAGCAGATCCTTCCACACACACGCACACGCACACACATAAAAACAAACAGAAAACAACACAAAAACAGAAAAACAACCGCCAAATGAAAACACATGAACGTAAAATCATAGCATGGCAACAACAAACAAAGAGATGAAGAAATAAAAATTAGTGATTTGAGGACTCGTTTCCACTTTAAATAATAACAAATAATGAAATAAATGCATTTAAAATAAAAATATAGAATATAACATGATGTTAATGTAAATGTGGAGAGATGAAGTGAAGTCTTACACACACTGTCCAACTGCACACACTCACACATTCAGTTTTAAATTCATATTCAGGTTAAGACCAGAGACCGTGTGTGTATATGTGTGTGCGTCCTACCCTCTGGGCCTTGGCCAGCTCCTCCTTCAGCCTCTCGTATCCTTTCTCTCGGACCTCCATCACCGACGGGCTGCGCAGCCGCGACAGGCTGTCGCTCAGAGCGCTGCACTCCTCGCCGTCCTCTCCGGACAGGAAGCTGCCTTCGGCAGACTCCGCGTCCTGGCCCGGCACGCTGTGCAGCCGGCATAACCATGGAAACGACAGCGGTCAGTTATGGATTACAGCCGATCGGAAGGAAAAGTCTTTGTCATTGTAGGTTTTATCAATATTCTGCCACTATGGTTGCAATTAACAATTATTTTCATTTACAATTAATCTGATGATTATTTTCTCGATTCAATTAATTAATAATCAGGATAACATTGTGAAAAATTCCTAGAGCCCAACGTGACGCCTACAGATTTATTTGTTTCATCTGAAAAAATCCTAAAAAATAGTCCAAAACTCAATTATTATATATATATATAAATTATGTAAAACAACCATTTTTAAATTATATCGAAAAAATGGATGCCGCTGATATCATATTGTAGTTTTGTACTACTGACCCCATATTATATAGTTTATTTATTTATTTGTAAATTTTAAATTTTATTTTAATTTTTGTATGTTTTTCTTACCACTCATTTATTATTATTTATTTTTATCGTTTTCTTTTCATGTTTATTATATTTTTTTTATTTTTTATTTATTTTATTTCATTTTTAGTGTCACCGGATTTTTGTCACTTTGAATTTATTTATATGTATGTAGTATGAAGTTTTATGGAATCGATTTTGTTTGATTACTAAACGGTACAGTAATACTATAATAGAGATGGGGCTCTGATGGAGCAGAAATATGGGGGTTAATAGGGTGTCTATCCAACTGTATCTGTGATTTATTGCATTTCATATGACTTTAAATACCAATAAAAAAGACCTTGAGCAAATAAAAAAGATGTAAAACAGAGAAAAGAAACAAATCTTCACATCTGAGAAACTGCAACCAGAGAATATTTTACATTACTGCTTGAAAAATAACAAACGACTAACCGATTAACAAAATAACTGCCAATTACCTTGTGATAATCACTTCATCAAGCCTACATGCCACCACTGATCATTTTGTTATCATTTGGATTCAGCCTCAGTATTTTCTTTACCTTCCATTGTGGCTGTGTCGTGGCGTGGAGTAAACCGGCTGCGTTGGGAGCTGGTCGGCCCGCAGGGAGGTGGGGCGGCCAGCAGGGGGCGCTCCCAGAGAGTGGGTGCGGTACAGAGTGGTGGGTGGGGCGCTGTGACGGGCAACTTGGCGCTGCTCCGCTTGGTTCTGCAGGACGACAAACAGGGAACCAATAAAGACATTAAAAGTGATCAATATGAGGGAAAAACAACCAACTCAAGGTGCTGGAGAGATTTCAGATGGAAGAAAATAATAAGATGAAACCCAAAGATAGCTGGATAACACACTAACCTCTCTTCATGATACAGGGTCCTGGTCCTGATAATCAAGTCTGTAAACTTCCTAATACAAATATGCTGATATCTGTCTGTCTACCTGCATGTGATGATTCGACCTACCTGAAGGTCAGGTGTGGTGGGCGAGGCCAAGTTCACCTCATGGAACCCCTCCAGAGTTTCGGCATTGCCCTGACCGCTGCTGCAGGCCATAGCAGCTGCTCTCAGACATCATACACTCTGCAGACAGCAACACACACACACACACAACGATGTTAGTGGTGCTGCAAAGTGTTTATTTAATGTATTCTAATTTTAAAATGTTCAGTGAGCCACACGAGGCTGAAAGCTGCTTGCTTCAGTCCAGACGGCAGACGAACAAAAGGCTTCAAAGCTTTGTTTGTTGTTGTGGTAAACAACAACAGATCAGCACTTCAAACTGCAAGTATTTTTCTCACTGCCAGTTTGCATTTTAAAAGTTTGGCTTTAGCACAGAAACACGCAAGTCATTAAGTCATTAAGTAATCGATGATGTGTAACAAACATTGATTAACTGTTTGGCACAACCTGGAGAGTTGTGACTGCCCCCTACTGGACTTTAGGAGTACTCTGACTGGTCTGTATCAATATTTGCTCCACATAAAGCTCTGAGAAATTCAACCCTAAATTTCAACATTATCATCATAATCATGAAAATACCACCGAAAATAAGCAACACAAATAAGGAACTCTAAACACTGACATGGTTTTCAATTGAAGGTGTGTGTGTGTTCATTGTTACCATAGTGCAGCTATGGATGGAGACGCTGGAGGATGGATGGAGGCTCTCAGTCAGTCAGTCAGTCAGTCAGTCATCAGACAAACAGGACGGTCGACAGGTGAACCAGTGACTCAGCAAACACCCCTACAGGTAAAGACCGTCCTTAACCTGAGAGAGAGGGAGGGAGACAGAGAGAGGACACGTTTTGTCACAACTATGAACACCTAAAAGAAATCAGGAAATATCGTTATCGGTATCAAGACTGAAAGAGTCAGATCGGTACATCCCTACTGGAAACAAAGCTCCAATATACAGTTCACTGCTCAGATTGATTAAATCCAAGGAAATCATGATGTGTAGTATTTTTTTTATATTTAACTAGCGCTGCAGAATGCTTGATGATTACCGTGATATTTATAGCCCCAATAATCGTAGAGTGAAAATTTGACAGCGACACATCCAAAAGTAACTCCCCTCCTCCTTTCTCCACTTCCAACTGGTTTATAACACCATAAACTGAACAATTACTGCACAACAGACGGGACTCTGTCTTCACTTTCTGGGTCAAACTCCAGCAGAAAGAAAGAAACAGGAAGTTCACGGCTGACAAGGGAGTGACGGACAATTCCTTTACAGAACATCAAGTCATTTTCATACCAGCGATCCTCTATTATTATTATTATTATTATTATTATTATTATCATCATTATTATAACCATCATCATCGTGTTCTTGAAATGCTCTCTTTGTTTCACACTGTCCTACCTTTTGTTTTGTCTACCTCAGCAGGGTGTTTTAACAGCACACCGGTCACACCTGCTCAGCCTGGTGTGTGTTTCTAAGTGTGTGTTTCTAAGTGTAATAAGTGGGTGTGTCTCCCACTGAGCATATACACAAAAGATGAAATTCAGCGACTTGCACGAGAAGACAAATAAAGCTGGTGTGACTCAGAAAAACTTACATCACTCAATTTATTTAAAGATCCAGCTGAGAACAAGATTTGTGTTTTATATCATTCTGTCAAAGTCACACCTTCTGCAGATAATCTTAAAATGTTATGCTTGTTTGAGGTGATTAATCCATCATAATTAACATTTATTCCTGTCATTGTTTTGATCCAAGTTTCACTGATGTGGTTGAAAAGCAGCTGACAGCACCAGACTGCTGGTGCATTCAAGGACAATCTGACATCTGAGACTTTGTGAGTCGGCAGCTGAACAGCAGCCTCTATTGATGCAGGGAGTTCTGCTTATTCAAATTGCTTTAATTTGCCTAATTTCAGTTTGCAAATTTAGTGACAATGTACAAAGAACAAAAAAATACATAAATATAACGCCGGCATCAGTAGGGCTTCATTTAACGAAAGAGTTAAAATTATGAAATTCTAATTTTACTTATTGTACTTTTTCTCATATGTAGCTCCTTTGCTCAATGTTGTATAACTTTTACACATTTTAAATTATTTTTCTGCCATTTATATCCTGTAAAGCACTTCATAACTTTGTTTTGAAAAGTGCTATATATAAATAAAGTTTTATTTTCAATATTTGTATTGAATTTTAACATAACACAAATCAATATGCAATCTTTGACCAGATACTAATAATTAATAAATAATAAAAATGAATTACAAAAAAAAAATGAGAAAAAATAAATAAATAATACAAAATAATAATAAAAATAAATAAGTGTATTATTATTATTATTATTATTATTATTATTATTATTATTATTACATATTTGTGAAACGTTTTTAAAGATTTATGTCTTCAGTAGAGAAACTAACACCTTGTTAGTTTTGGTCTTTTCATGGGATTTGTTGACAATAACAAAAACATATCAATGTTTCGCAAAACAGCTGTAAAACAACTTTGCCTGAATAGAAAAGACTGAAATTGGCAAAATTATTATTTAAATGAGAAACTAAGTGAACAAAAAATATGTAAACAATATCACAAATATGACAACATATTCAGCAGATACTTGTTGGCAGAGGTCAAAATAATGGATAATAATAATAAACCAAATTAAATTTAACTTTAACTACAATTATACGTTAATGCATTTTTGCACAATTTGTCATTTGACATGTTGAAATAGGTTCATATAACACAATAAATTGAGGTTTTCCCTTTATAACTCCACCTAGGGCAGTGTCTTGTTTTGTTTTTGTCTCATTTTTTAGCATAAAAAAGTAAGTAAAAAAAAAAATAGATTGATATTAAGTCAGTTTATAAGTAAAAAGGATCAAACACACAATGCTCAGATAGGTGAGTCTGTTATATGGGGAAAACACAGCCAACACATACACACACATGTCCAGGATGTATTACGCATGATGATGGACACACAGAGACACACACATTCAGGTGACAGCATCACACCTGTCAGTCAAACTCAGGTGAAATCCCACCCGCTTCAAATCAACCAAACCCCCCTCAGCCCGTCTCCATGGAGACCAGTCCAGGAGAGCCCGCGGTAACCTGACACGCTGAAGGATGCTGGTCATGGATCCAGTTACTCCAGCAGCCCGGTAAAAGCTCATCCCGTATGTTTAGAGGGTTTATAACGCAGCTTTATGTCATCCGAAACACTGACAACGACTCACCCACAGAGCTGAACTGATGTTAAAGGAAATAATAATAATATAATTAATAGATATGCCACATAAACCATGATGCACCTCACACAAATGATCAGCTTGGATATCTCAAAAATGCAGGGAACATGACCAACATGAGCTGCAGGAAAGTAAAAACAACTGAGCTGCTAAATTCAGGTTTTCGCTCCGTACATAGTTAAATATTCTCTGATCAGATATTTGATCATAATTGCGTCGTTTTTATTTTGGACCCGGATGCTATTCTCTCTTTCGGAGGTTGCAGCGGGCTCAGTTTTATGTCATACTAGCTTGTTGTGAAGGAGGCTGAATAACGCTCCAACGTTACGCTAAATTTTGGCGAGGAAAAACTGTCATGGCCATTTTCAAAGGGGTCCCTTGACCTCTGACCTCCAGATATGTGAATGAAAATGGGTTCTATGGGTACCCACGAGTCTGCCCTTTACAGACATGCCCACTTTATGATAATCACATGCAGTTTGGGGCATAAACTAAGTAGTTTCCTTTGCATGCATTACAAATACTGTATGTGAATTTCATCTATTCTAAAAATATGTGTATTTGAATATTTCTGCATATTGGGGTCCCTAAACAGTCTTGAATAACATAAATTGGGTATCACTGTAAAGCTGAGACTCTTGTGGATCCAATGAGCCCAACTGTATTCACGTGTGATGATGTTAGTCCACCATAGGAGACATTTCATATAGTGACTTTACTCAGATTTTATACATATGGTGGTGTGTCTATATACTATGACAGTTTTCCTAAAATTAGATTTGAAAATAATTGCAATATATCGCCTTAATTACAGTATCGCAATATATTGAATTGTTTATCATGATACATATCGTATCGCCAGATTCTTAAGTACAATCTGGCGATACGATACGAGCTCTGCTCCCAGTAGACCACTTACACTTACAAACCAAAAAACTGACAATAACCTGATATTTTCAGGTGGAAATATTCATTCATTCATTCATTCTCACAGAGCAATATAATTTTCCACTTGTGCAATTTTGTTAATAGTCTGTTTATAGTCAATACTGTATATACTGCTCCTACTTTTATACTTCCTTCTATTTAAATGGTTCATATTTTTGTTACACTTTGTTTAGCTCTTTTTTACTGTGTTAGCTGATGCATCTTGTTTTTTGCACTATCCCCTTTGCTGCTGTACACTGCAAATGTCCCCACTGCGGGACTAATAAAGGAATATCTTATCTTATCTTATCTTATCTTGTATGTTTTATTGATGTGTTGTGTTATGTGTATTGTATGTAACTTTGCTGTATTTGGTGAAGCCAAGGACAAATAAACTGGACAATAAAATCTATCTATCTATCTAGGTATAACTCAGGCCTATCTGTAGTGGTATTAAAGATACTAAAATGTTTATTTTGGTGACACCTGACACTAATCTTTGCACAAAAACTGCAGCGACTGCAACAAACAGTAACTCAGTTTAAACTGACAACAGTGTCTCTGTTCTAGTAATGTGTCGGTCGCGAACGAGCCTGCTCTTGGAGCCGGCTCCCGTCCGAGAGCCGTTTTTTTTTCTTTCATTTTTCTTTCATTAATTCAATGCAGAATGATAGGATGATCTTCTCCGTGCCACGGGCACTCCATGCACTGACTGTGACTGAATGTTGTGTTAATGACGTCCGTGCGACCAATCAGGCGATGACAGACAAGGATCATACAATCAAGCAGGGAGGGGCGGGGGTGCACGGTGCGCTGACGGTCTACAGGTACAGAGCAGGAGGACGAGGAGGAGAGAAAGAGAGAGGAGTGTGGTGCGGTGCGTTGCTTTGCGTTGCTTTGCGTTGCGGTGCGTTGCGTTGCGGTGCGTTGCGGTGCGGTGCGGTGCTTTGTGGTGCGTTGCGTTGTGGTGCATTGCAATTCGGTGCATTGCAATTCGGTGCGTTGCGGTGCGATGCGTTGCGATGCGTTGTGGTGCATTGCAATTCGGTGCGTTGCGGTGCGATGCGTTGCGATGCGTTGCGCTGAGGTGCGATGCACAGCGTCGCGGTGCGATGAGGTGCGATGCGCAGCGTCGCGGTGCGATGCGTTGCGCTGAGGTGTGTTGCGGTGCGGTGCACGAATAGCAGACAAGATGAGTGACAGTCGGAAACGAAGCTGCATGTAAAATTATGATATTCTGGAAATTATAAGGTTTAATATAATTATATTGAATAATTTAAGTGATATATGTGCACACATACTAATCATAGGTCAAAACAGTTGAAGCTAAATTTGGCTGAATTATAAAAAGGCAGAAGTGGTAAAATGAAGAACCGTTTAGGAGCCGGCTCTTCTCTTCTTGGTGAGCGGAGTCAAATGATCTGGATCACTATAAAGAGCCTGAATTCCCATCACTACTCTGTTCATTCACAGCTAGCATGCTAGCTGGAGCTACTACAGCCTGCTGGTTATAATGCTATCTGTATGCTAATACAGCTATTATGTACCTGGTGTTATCTGACACTACCTGCATGAAAGATGCATGAACCCTTCTCTGTGTGTCAGCTGAGGTTTCGTTGCTATGTCGAGCTAACGGTGCTATTAGCATCAGATTAGCTAATCACCCCGCTTCCATTATCGGACAACGCACACAACCCCCCAGCTAATGTCTAGCTAATTCCTCTAATATGACTCCAAACAAATGGGATGTATCGTGAATAAATGTGACTATAATACCACAAAGTGTGCTTAAATAATGACAGTGAGGGTGTGTGGTTGGTTTAGTTGTGAGAAAAAGGGGAGAAATGGTGCGACAGACGGCTCAGTGTCCGATAATGGAAGCATTTAGCTTAATGATGCGTTTACGTGTAGCTAGCTGGCTAGGCTAAGCAAGTACAACCCAACTTAGCAGAGAATAACTACAACATGCAGTAATAATAACACGTTAGGTGCGGACTCACCGGACCTCTGTGTGGACAGCAAGCCGGACCGGTGGGTGTCGGTAACGTGCAGAAGCAACCCGTTTAGACAAACAACCGGAGACACACCGGAGCGGTTGTTGGTTGTTGACGCAGAACCGGAGCAGCTACAACTGACGGGAGGTGCGTTTAGGGACAACTGGGAAACTAGCAAATCATCATCACCTTATTTTTGTGTGCAATATAAGATAAGATGAGATAAGATATTCCTTTATTAGTCCTGCAGTGGGGAAATTTGCAGTGTACAGCAGCAAAGGGGATAGTGCAAAAAACAAGATGCATCAGCTAACACAGTAAAAAAAAGAGCTAAAACAAAGTGTAACAAAATATGAACCATTTAAATAGAAGGAAGTATAAAAATAGGATATATAGGATAATAAAAAAAGATTAGAAAAAATGATGATAAATAATATATATATATATATATATATATATGATAATAAAAAATGATTAGAAAAATTATGATAAATAATACAATATTGTACAACAAGTGTTTAATGACATAATAAAAGAAACATTCAAGACTGACAATTAACATTAACATTGTGTTAAAAATAAATTATGATAGGAATAAGATTTATATAGCCAATGTGCTTCCTTATAAGCAAGGCAAGGCAAGGCAGCTTTATTTGTGTAGCACATTTCAGCAACAGGGCAATTCAAAGTGCTTTACATTAACATTCAAGAACGTTGCGACAAAGTGCAAAAGAACATTAAGACATAATTAAAACTGTTATAAAAACATTAAAGATTAGAAAATAAAAACAAGCTAAAAATAGAAGCTAGGATAGAAGCTAAAATAGAATATAACACACAAGAGTAAAAGCTCTAGTGCAGTATAAGATCATTATCTGGTTTATAAAAGGCAGCAGCAGCAAACAGGAAAGTTTAAAGCTTTGATCTAAAAGAACTCAGAGTTGGAGTTGGTCCTGCAGGTTTCTGGGAGCTTGTTCCAAATATTTGGTGCATAAAAACTGAACGCTGCTTCTGCATGTTTAGTTCTGACTCTGGGGACACTAAGCAGACCTGATCCAGACGAACCTGAGAGGTCTGGATGGTTCAGAACATAGCAGAAGATCAGAAATGTATTTTGGCCCTAAACCATTTAGTGCTTTGTAAACCAGCAGGAGTATTTTGAAATCAATTCTCTGAGAGAGACAGGGAGCCAGTGTAGAGACCTCAGAACTGGACTGATATGATCCACTTTCTTGGTCTTAGTGAGGACTCTAGCAGCAGCGTTCTGAATCAGCTGCAGCTGTTAAATGTAGGCTATGCACTGATAGATAACACTACAGGTATGTATTATATTATGTATATATTATAAGAATAAGAGATATTTAACATTTAATTGTCACATAATCCGTCCATGGATACAACTGAAGGCTCCAGAAAACAACGTCTAAATGGATCTCGGGGTGAAACTGTTTACTGGGTGAGGAATGAAATTTCATTCTCAATTTCATACACTTTCAGAGGGACATTGTTTATATTCCCTAAAAGATCCTGTATCCATAATATTATACTGTAGTATTCACCACAGCCTGTACAGTATGAAGGAATGAGCTACCAGGCTGCAGCCAGCAGGTGGCGCTCAAAACAAACAAATCATGAGTGTGAAGTCATTTATTCATTTTTAAGTTAATTGTCAAGTAATTAAGTACATTCTCTGATGTTTTTATGTCCTAATAGTGAACATTTGCCAAATTTATGCATCAATTTATTTAATTTGTTTAATTGGCAACTGTTTATGTGCACTTGTATATCAAAGACCACTGCTTCATCATCATCATTCAAGATAACTTATCTTAATTATCAATTTTATCAAGATATCAAATTGTGTTCCTGGTGCCTGCAATATATATTTTTAGATTAAATCTTAGATAATGGTTTAACCTAAAAAAAAATATATGTTATCTTGCTGATTAAACCATTTTCTTGTGGTGGAAGAAGTATTAAGATCCTGCACTAAAATTTCAATACATACCTCAGTGTAAAAATACTCTATTATAAGTAAAATTGTTGCATTTTAGTACAGAAGTATTATCAGCAAAATATACTTAAAATATCAAAAGTAAAAGTACTCATTATGACGCAGAACATTCTCGCTCCACCTCACGTTTATGCGCGCACACTACACACTGCAGAAGACTTCCGAGCTCTGAGAATATCTAGTGAATGTACAGTGGAAGTTTGTGCAGAAATAACTGCTGCAGCTCCTACAGACCAACAGAGGTTTTCCGTGTTTTGTTAAGTGACGGGGCTCCGCAGCGAGAAACGTTATCGTCTCCGACCAAAACTCCGTTGTCTCCCTCCGGCCGCGGTCGGAGACGATAACGTTTCTCTTCCTGCTTCAGCTGAAGCAGGAAAAGCCAACACTAGGATCAGCAGTGATTCGTGGAGAGACCTTCGTCTGGTCAGCTAACATTACTGCCAAGCAGGTGAAATATAGAGTGATATTGTGGTTTTAGCTGACGTGTGTCACCTCACTGTTTTGAGCGATGCTCGTTCATGTCTGTGTAGAGCGAGCACAAGCGCGAGCAACAGGACGCTGACTTTCATTGACTTAACGGCCACAGGTGTCGCTGTTAACAAGCAATTCTGATTCTTACAAACAGTCCCTTTAACACAAATAAAAGTGATCACTCAATGACAAGCAGTGTTATCAGGATACAAATTCTTCTGAAAACATGGTAAAACTTAAATGTTCCACTGTTCCTGAAACCATCCTAGTGAAACTCTGAGGTGGGTGTGAGTGAGATAACTTTCCACTGTGTCACTACAGTCACCTCCCAACACTTGTTCACACACACACACCTGAATGAAAGCACACACACACACACACACACACACACACACACACACAGAAACACACCCCTGGCAGTGGGTGGAGTCTCCTGGTGCTTTAAAAGTGGTGTGTAATGTGCCACTGTGGTGTCATTACGTACAAGGATCTCTCCAAGCACATCTGGACCTTTAAAGATAAATGTTGATGCTGTCTCTCTGAAGGAAGAAAGAAACGACCTCTAACGTTTTGTTGGTTTTATTGATGACTGATCTGAGCTGTTGGGTAAGTTACTGTGTAAAAAATACTTTGAGAATTTCCTTTAACTCGCCCTTTTTTAACTCATGAGAAGTCACTTTATTATTTCTATGATAGTACTGCAGATACTCGCATCATTGTTTTTTCTTCATATGGATTTTAGTTTTTTTTGCAATATATAAATAGTATAAATAATTGTTAAATAAATTGTTATATATATATTGTATATATATATATATATATTGTTATATTGTTATATTGTTATATTATTTATTACTATTTTTTAAACTGTGGTTCAGTTTTCAGTTTGATTTATATATTTAATGCAATATGTAAATACTAGAAATAGGTGCTGTATTATTAATTACACTGTAGATATCCATTATTTAAACATGTTGATATATATAAGACATAATTTAAAATGTATTTAACACAATTGAAAGTATTTCTTTCTTTCATAAATGATGGAACAATTTATAGTTTTCTTTCTTTGTGTACATTTTGTTTAAGTTTTGAAGGTCATTTGCATATCGTTTTGTAGAGCAAATAATGTGAGTTTTGGGTAAATCTGTAAGAATATTAAGGGGAGCTTGTTGGATTTAAATACAGCTTTGGTGCTGCTAGCTTTATGTTTGATGACCCAGTAGAAAAATTAAGAAATAACACTAGAACTGGGTCAAAATATCCATATATTGGGGTTGGTGAATAACCCCCCCAAAATCTAAAAATAATACAAAAAAACATAAAATAAAAACATAAAGATTATATTATTACTGGTTAAAATCACCACATATTCGTTTGGGTGAATAACGCAACAAAAATAAAAAATAACACTGGGTCAAAGTGTCCAATATTTAGACATAATGGTTAAATTTAACTTCAATGCTACACTGACCCAGGACAGAGTATCGAAGAAAGTTCTGGTATTACCAGTCAACTATTGTTCTTGTCAGCTCAGTTTTTGCTTTTCGGCTTCAAACCTCAACAAGGAACTTTTTTAAAATTCTACTTCTTAAGTTTTTATCAGAGTAGCATCACCAGAGAGGAATGTTTTGTCTAAAAAAGCCTCACTGGTTTCGGCTTCAGGAGCCGGTTTTACAGCTACCTGTTCCAGGTGAACTGGTCCATCAGGTGCGTCTCTCTGCTGGGATGCTTTAGAGTACTCATTTTGAGGTATTTGTACTTTCCATTTTATGCTAATTTATATTTATATATAGTTATAGATATAGATAAATAACGCCAAAAGAGGTAAAACTCTCCAATAAAACAAATAAATAAAACCCAAAATTTTATTAAAAGCCATAAAATAAATATACATTTGTGGATCAGAACTTGTTTTTTTTCGTCTTCTCTCTCCCATTAATTATCTCACGACCCCTCAGATTTATCTGGTAAGCAGCTACATAATGAGTACTTTTACATGGAGTTTTAATGCAGGACTTTTACTTGTAACAGAGTATTTTTTACAGTGTTGTATTGGTACTTTTATTTAAGTAAAGGATCAACAGCACTGACCTTGATTGACCTCTTCCCTCAGACGGTCAGTTGATGGCGTTGTTTGACGTCTCGTCCATCCCTCTTTTGTCTCCAGACTATCGTTGATAAAAAGATTAGATGATTCTTCAGAGCGCGAGGAACACCGGACCCTCTACGAGATGTCCCACTGACCTCTGACCCTCGCACCATGGACGTCCGTCTGCAGGGCAACCCTCAGCTCCACTACGGGGTCAACGGGGGTGCTGGTCGAAGCTCCAGATCAGGCGTGAGTTATCTGAAAACCACTGAAGTTAATCAATACTTTACAAGACTTGAGATATTCTCGTGCTTTTGTGCCATTTTGGAGGTTGAAACATCTTCCATATACATCGATGAGATCCTTGCACTTTACGTCCTTTGAGTTCTGTAACAGCCAGACTCAAACATAAAACAAAAAAAATTTAATCACGGAAAATAAAGTTATATTAAAACATGCAAAAAAGATATTCAAACTTTCTTGATGTAGTTAAATGAAGGTGCTGGTAGGTGTATTTTGTTACCTTTATACAGAGCCAGGCTAGCTGTTTTGGATATGTTTCCAACATATTTAACGTACAGAGATGGAGCGAGGTTTCAGTCTTCTAATCTAACTCTTGGAAAGAAAGCAAATACTTCATTAGTGAATTCACTAGTTTAAGGTAAAAGTGAAATAACTAGTTTTTCTTTACAGTGTAAATACAACTTGAGAGTAACATTTCTGGACAGTTTGACAATGAAGTGTTTTGATCTCAGGCTGTCTTTTACTACAATTACACCGCCACCACAAGACAGAAGGAAGCTGCTTATTTCAGGGCTATTTCAAGGTGATGACCTTCAGCTCGCGGTTGACATGGAAAACAGGGTTTGTTGCTGACATGACAAAAAAGTGCCACAACAAGGTTACCTTGTTTTGCATCACACATACAGACACAAACACACAAAGACACCTGCAGCAACACCCAACTGAAACCAATACGAGATAAACACACCGATCTGCTGGTTTCAGCTGGAGTTGACTGTCTATTGTCGTGAAGCAGCTCAGGACCTAGAAAACTGCAGCTCGACCGGTTTGGTTGTGTTGTGCGTCGATAATGAATGTCATCCCCCAAGGCCTGCGAAGGGATTAAGTTGTTAAGCAGGTGTAATTTCTCAGCGTCCGTGATGACTGGGTGCATTGTGTAAACACGGCGCAGAGGCCTCGGTCAGGGTGAAGTACAGTTTGAATAATCAGCTGTTCATCTGATATACACTGAGTGTGTTTACTGTGGTTAAGGAAACAATAGAACAAGACTCGACTCTATTCTCCAGAACATGATGGTGTAATTATACAAACCTGTGTCCCCAGTGATGGCCAATAAATCAGCTTTATTCACTTTATTATCTAATTATCTAAAATAAACTTATAGGAATAGTTTGACGTTTTGGGAAATACACTTATTTGCTTATAAGCAAATGGTGGCTTATAAGCAAATAAGTGTATAAATGTGCCCAGGGTTAGATGAAAAGATACATATTTAGGCTACTGTGGGCTACAGACAGCACATATCAAACAAACGTGGTTATGTTTTATTTTTTTAAAGGAAAAAAAGACTGTTACGTAGTTAAGATGCATAAATACTCGCAAAAAAATAAAGGTTTCTGTAGTTTAATCCAAATGCTAGGCATGAGTAGCCTATGCTAACTAGCAATGTTTCTGAACAAACTCAATTTGATGAGTTCAAGATCATTTTTCGTTGCAGATTCAGATCTAACATTCATCACAGCGGGAAAAACTACTTAAAAAAAGGGTGCATATACTGTTGCTGACAAATGGTGTATCTCCAAAATGCCAACTTTTTAAGAAGTATGCAGAAAAACAGCCTTTGTTACGGCTTGATGACAAAATGATCTTAAATAAGGGTCCATTTAACTATATTTTCTGGAGCTTCTCACTGTTTTAAATCAGTGAATCGAGTTATGGAGGTGGTTGAAAGCTCCTGAAAAGCTAGAAAGTGGAACTTGAGTTAAGATTATTTTGTTTAACTGCTGTTGGCACACTTTAATAGGTTAGTCTATCAAAAAGTAAGCACAACTACAAGCCTAGTATACCTTTCTGTAGGCCTATAAGGCAAGAATACTTAATCATACTTTTCTTAAGTATATCTTGATCAAAAGATTATAGTACAAGTAGGCCTATAAGCAAAGTATACTTAGACTTTTCTGCATACTTGTCAGTATAAGCCAAGTATACTTAGACTTTTCTGTATACTTGTCAATATGAGCCAAGTATACGTATGTATACTTTTGTTAAGTATATCTCTGATAAGTACATAAAAAGTAAACTGAAAGTATACTCTTTTATTCTAAGCCTAAAATAAGTATACTAATAGCACACTTGAATAAACTTCTTTTTGGTAAGGGATGTCAGGAATAAACTTATACTTACAAAACAATAAGTATTAGAACAGATTTTACTGCGAGTACTTGCTTACAAGTAGGCTCATGTTTTTTTGTGTCTCTGAACTGCAGTCCTACTTCCACCACTGTGTATTTTTAGGTCAATTACACATTGTTACAAGGGATTACCTATTCCCTACAGCCATGCGGTTTGGTGTTTTAAATAGGTGGACTCAATCTTTAACAAAAACCTCAAAGTGAAGCAGCAAAATCAATAGTCACCGAGGGATGTTATTGGATAGCCCATTGTGTTGTTCTTCAATGGCAGCCCTGTGTGGAGCTGGACAGGTAGCCGTGGAGGTGAAGCAGAGAAGAGAGGGGCGTTTGAGCTAAATTTAGGGTCGGAAAGAAGTTTGGAGGGTTGGGATGCGGGAACAAACAGGCCTGTGTTCAGTCTGTACACATGACTACTGTATGAGAAAGTCAGAACATGGGGTTCAATGATGAAGAACTTTCAGTAACCAGTTTAGAAACCCAAAATAAGTACATTTTAAGCACCAACTTCATTAAATCTCGCCCTCTCTTTGTAAATATTAGGCTATTTTGAGAAAAACGATTCTAAAAAGATGTTTTTGTATGCTTGGTGTCCTATGGTGATTCATAATTAACATCACTGATCGATGGCCTGTATATTAGGGAACTAGAAACAACCTCAGACTCTGACGAAGGCAACATAGCAAAATAATGAAATCCCATCATCGTCAACTAATTTCCTACTGTCTCCTTGGCGTCAACAGGAAGATGATGTGCTGAAGTCCTTGAGCCAGGAGGAGCAGGAGTGCCTCCAGTTCTTCGAGAAGACAATTGACTCGTTGGAGGAGAGTCTGGAGGAAAACGACCGGAGGAGGACCCCTACAAGCAGCAGCCGTCCTATCAGAGTCAACAGACCCCAAACCTCGCATCCCATTGTGTCCTCTCTCTTGGCCAGACATCCCAGTCCCAAAGACCACGATATCATATACCTGGTCCGCCCAGAACCGGACTTGGTGCAGACCAAAGAGCCCATGTTCAATCCCACCAGTCCAGGTAGCGTACAGCAGTTTGTTCTTGTATTCAGGTTCTGGAAATTCTTAATTATGGTCCATTACGTACTGTAAATGCCCCCAAGTTGCTAAAAACCCCAAACTAGAGCTCTAAAAGGGACTGAAGCTTGTAGTCTTTCCCAGATTTTCACTTCGCAATTTTTTTCTCCCAGATTTTCAGAGTATGATGCAGAAGGACAACTTGCCTTCAGAGTACAACCCTCCCCTTCCAAGTGGCAGCTACGGGGCGACAGACAGCCCCTCCTCTTACCACCCACCAGGCTGTATCCCCACCCCGGTCCTGATTGCCCAGCAGATAGCAGAGAACCAGGCAGGTGGAACCTCTAACTTCAGTCGCACCCCATTTCTCCGCGATAGCAGCCAGGAGTCCGACAAGTCAGTGAGCCCCAGCAGTGATCTTCCTGTTAGGCATGGTCCTTCTACCTACACTAAGCCTTCCCGCTTTCCTGCTAACATCAACATGATCCACGGCAACAAGGAGCACCATAACCCGTCGCAGGCTAATGTGAACATCCAGGAGAGACGGGCGCAGATGCTGGCAAACCTAACGGGAACGTCAAACCCTCTGCTGCAGGAAAATCCTCAGCTGGCCGTGGAGCAGATGGATCGAAATACTCCCACTCGCAGCATTTCCTTCAAGGACCCCTCACCAGCCAAATCCAGGTTGGAGGCCCTGTCTAAGCTGGGACTGAACAGGAACCGAGCTATGTCTGACGGTGTGTCGCTGCTCACCAACCCTAACAGAACCTCTCTGGATCCTAAGACAGGTGCAGAAACCAGTGCCAAAACTCTGGAGGCCAGTGCTCCCCCAAAAATAGAAACCAGTGCCAAACCTCTGGAGGCCATTGCTCCCCCAAAAATAGAAACCAGCGCCAAACCTCTGGAGGCCATTGCTCCCCCAAAAATAGAAACCAGTGCCAAACCTCTGGAGGCCAGTGCTCCCCCAACAACAGAAACCAATACCAAACCTCTTGCTCCCCCAACAACAGAAACCATCGCCCAATTGCCAGAGGGCAATGTTACGACACCACGTCAGAGTCCGATTCAAGTTGATAGAAAACCAGAGATTCTGCAGACAGAGTCCCCCAGGAGGCATGAAGATAGAAACCGGCAACCGAGCCCTTCGCCTCCAGCAGTCACACCGAGCACAAACTGGCAACCGAGCCCCTCGCCTACAGCAGTCACACCGAGCACAAACCGGCAACCGAGCCCCTCGCCTCCAGCAGTCACACCGAGCACAAATCGGCAACCGAGCCCCTCGCCTCCAGCAGTCACACCGAGCACAAACCGGCAACCGAGCCCCTCGCCTCCAGCAGTCACACCGAGCACAAATCGGCAACCGAGCCCCTCGCCTCCAGCAGTCACACCGAGCACAAACCGGCAACCGAGCCCCTCGCCTCCAGCAGTCACACCGAGCACAAATCGGCAACCGAGCCCCTCGCCTCCAGCAGTCACACCGAGCAGAAACCGGCAACCGAGCCCCTCGCCTCCAGCATTCATACCGAGCAGAAACTATCCACCTCCTTTGGAAGATAAGGCCTCTTTCACCCCTCCGCCTGAGGTCACCTCGCTGGAATCAAACAGCTACGGTGGGAAATCTATCGTGGTCAACCCTTCTGTTTCCTCCAAGAGCGAACCTATAGCTCCAACTAGCCATGAACCCAAAATCCTCCCAACTGCGCTGGCTAACCGCACCGAGTTCAACCCATACGGAGGAAAGACCAAAGTCATGAACCCTGCTTCTGTAGCCGCGACCAGGGGCCAGCTTCCTGACATCCTCAGCTCCCATATCGACAAGAGTCAAACCTTGCCCGCCAAACCAGAGCCGCTACCCACTGAGCTTAACAGTTACGGAGGAAAGAGCCGAACCTTCAACCCTTCCTCCGCCGGGATGAATCGCCCTTCAGTCAGCCCGGCAAAGAGCGTCAAAGCTCCAGCCCCGACCCCAGCTCCAAGGCCTCCTCGGCACTCCTACCACGGCGTTACCCAGAAACCAGCGGCGCAAGCCTTGTCCCCTGAACACAGGCAGAGATCCAGCTCCATGTTTCGTCCCCAAGGCATCACCGTGCAGTTTTCTGGACGGGGGGCGACGGACGAATCGCGCAGGGAGGCATTGAGGAAACTGGGGCTGTGGAAAGATTCTTGATAAACTATGGAAATTAATTCTTCAGTCTCCACCTGTCGAGCCTGAATCTCTGGTGTGGTGGAGGTGGAATGCTAGGAGTTTCTCCACGTGTGTCTGAGTGTGAGGTGTGGTTGGAGACATACTTTTACAGAGGAATGGACCTGCACAGCCAGTTCTCACTTCCTGGCAATAAAAAATAAAACTGACAAAGGAGTGTGACGCGGTGCAGCTGCTGCACACTTAAAAACTGCTTTATGTTGCCTCTGATCCAAGACATCGTATACCTCTGCACAAGATATTTTGGAATGAACTGATAATGTAAAGAGAAGCATCCTCTTTCTGCGGGAATCAAATTTTTGGTCTCCCATCTCACCTTTGTTTGCCACAAACGAGGCTGATTGTGAACAGCCAAATTTCTTAAATCGGGGTTGAGGTTAAACACGCTTTCATCCATTTCACAAGGAATAGTAGGCCTGTCCGGTGCTTACAGAATAGGGCAATCTTGTAACAGGAGAGACTTCAGAGACCAGGTCTAAAGCACACTGATTAACGTTTTGACATTTCGACGCCAACTGCGTCTTCATCAGAGTCAAAAGACGCTCTGATGAAAACGCAGATGGCGTCGAAACGTTAGTCTTCTAACAAAGTTGATTGCCTTAAATCCATGTGCTCCAGTGTGCTTTGGACCTGGTCTCTAAAGTCTCTCTTGTTACAAAATCTTTGATATGTCAACAAATCCCATGAAAAGACCAAAACTAACAATGGGGGTCAATGGGGGCCCAGTTTTGCCCCAGGGCCCCCAAACAGGCTATTCTGGCACTGGTGAAAATGTATGTTTTTAGTTGCAATAAGTATAAGAATAATTTGAGCTGCAAATGTATTATAAATCTTTAAAGTTTGTTTCTGTATCCAGTTTAAGTTATATTATTTGTTTTACGGTGTCACTTTCCTTCTAGCAGCTATCAGCAGATTGAAATTAATGTTCATACACAGGCTGTGAAGTTACACGGGAGCATTTTTTTTTTTGTTTTCACTGGTTTGTTTACCGACTTTGGGCATTTTAGTCAGCGGTGAGTGTGTGTTATTTTTCTGTCAGCACTTTGGGGGAAGAACAAAGTTGGAGGCACTTTTCTCTAGTGCAATTTTATTACTTCTGATATGACCAAAACTATGTTTTAAAGAGACATGCATACGGACAAGTGAACAACAGAGGATCCAGTACACTAGAAGCTGCAGAAGTTACAGTGAAAAGAGCGTTTCTAGAAATATGCAAAGCTGAGCTGGAGGATATTTTTACTCCATGGACAAAACCTCCCACACCAAACCACAGACTGCGGAATGGGTTTGTGGCCAGGACTTTTACTTTTCTACTACGCCGAGGGAATACTTTAAACCTGGTCTTTAGGGATGGGCGAACACATGGCATTGTACAAAACACAAGCACTAAAAACCACAGAGTCTAGAAATACATCCTGGATTACTTCTCATTCCTGTCGAGCTGTTGTCGATAACTTTCGGACATTTTGCGAGTGTGTTATTTAACTGTTGTATCAGCATAAGCATGTATGTATGTGTGTATATGTATGTATGTGTGTGTGTATGTTTACTGGGTTTTATCCAGACTCCGGCTTCTGTAGTTCACCTACAGTAACTTTTGAAGTATATATTTTTAGTCACATAAAGCACCACAGTACTTCTGCTGTGTGAATATGTTTTTGTGAATGTTTGTTTACAGACTCCGGGTTCTCTGTAGTTCAGCTACAGTCATTTTTGAAGTATCTAATGGTGCATACATACAGTAAATAACTACATTCTGTATAACACAGTCTACTTTACCAGGAAATGTTTGTGCAAAGTGCACAGAACTGAGATTAATACGTGCATGCATGTGTGGTAAATGGGAAGATCAATTGCTGCTACGGTACAACAGCCTGGTATACTTTCTGACTTTTTGAAATGTCCATATTATAAACTGTATATACTCTTCTTAATATATCTAATGTTGAATTTAGGTCATCAATCATTAAACAGAATAATAGTAACTTCTTTTCTGATTGTGTTTTTCTTTGATTAAGTCTGGAATGTAAAGAATGAACAGCTTGTTAATGATTGGCCACGTCTGTGTAATATTTCACCTGAGTGGAAACTTACAGGAGGTTTTTAAAGGTGTTGGGTGACTAACTTAAAGGGGCACTCCACTGATTTTACACATGATAAGTTTTACTTGTCACTTGTCAAGTAAACTGGTCTCTGAATTAACGAGATTATCTCAAAATTATGAGAAAAGTTTTCATGGAAAAAAAAATGCTGAAAGTATTTAACGCATCATCTCATTTTGAGGCATTTCGTTAATTCAGAAAAACAAGAGCAGATTTTTTTTCATGAAAACTTTTCTCAGAATTCTGAGATAATAATCTCATTAATTCAGTGTCATGAGAACGCATTTCAGGCTTTTCGCATGTCATTTGTACGCCTCTTTTGTGTGTAATTTTTATGCCAGTTAGGTTTAGGCAACAAAACCACTTAGTTAGGTTTAGGAAAAACGTCATGGTTGGGCTTAAAATAAGCACGTAAACTAAGTAAAATACGTAAGTAAACAACGTGACATAAGTACGGAAAACACGTCACTAACACTACGGGACACGAGCATCGGCCTCCTGGTTGAAAGTCCTGTGTTTGTTTGACTCTTTCTCACTATTTATTTTACGTCACTAGCTCTGAGCGTAGCATATTTACGCGGATGTGTTTACATTTCAGTCAGTACAGACTACATGGCGTACAAATGACACGCCAAAAAGCAAGAACAGCGTTGGTATTGCACGCAAAATTACTTCAAGTTAACTGTCATTCATACACCTAGGTGGTGCTAGGCGGCTGTTTCTAGTCTTTTGCTAAGTTAAGCTAAGCTAACTGGCAAGAGCTTCATATTTAACATCGAGAGTGGTGTAGATCTTCTCATCTAACTCTCCGCCTGAAAGAGGACTTGTTACCAAAATGTTGAACTACTGCCTTCAACAGAAAGCCTGTGTTACAAACTGTGGAGTGGAGTTTTAAAGACATTGGCAGAAAGAGAAAAACCAGAAAACCTCCCATGATTTCAACTCATTATACCAAAATGGTTTAGCCTTGTAGTCACACCACACAAACAGCCTAAAACTGACCACTAACACTTTATGTTACCAAAACAGATTGGAGAGACTATATATATTGTACCAGACAGAAAACGTTGGATTGCTCCTTTAAGTGTTTCTCAGCTCAGCGTTTTCATCGTGTGACAAGGTTTCTAGAAAGTTTTGTTTTTCTGACCTTTCCCCGTGTTTCACATTGGACTACTTGTGTGTTGAACAGCAGCAACACAGAAGCAAACTGTCTGGACGGCAGACGGTTACATAAGACTTCAACACAGAGGCTTTCTTTCCTGAAGAGAGCTGCCGGACGACGACTACGCCGAGAGAGAAACTGTGTGTTTGAGTGTCTGACGATGACTGATAATAAGCTTTACCATTGTTTCTCTTAACGGAGCGTACACGTATCTACCATAAACAGAGGCTCCATTGTACACCTGGTATCAACATGTAATCTGCGTACGTTATCTGACATCTGATCCACAGCTCTTGATCAGATCTCAATATGCAAATTTGTTAGGCAGGGCTGGCATGCCATGTACAAGCTTTATTCATTTCTAAATCACATTTTGCTATAGACTACCTACTGCTGCTACTTGTAGCTTTTTGCTTGTCTTGTTTAAGCCAACAGGAAGCAACAGAGTTAGGTCATCTTTCAACTTGCTGGTTGCACTGTACATACTGTATTTACACCTGGCTGAGATCCGATCACGATGCGTTTACACCTCCATTAACGTGTTTTTTTCCTTATCCAGATAACATATCCAGATACAGATTGCATTGTAATGCCAGGTGTAAATGGGGTATAACAAACACACTTACAAGTTGGAAAGAGTAGAGCTGATTAGTTGTTCTTAGCTTCTTAAATGTGAACATTTGTTGGCTTTCCGTCTTGATTGTAAACTGAATGTCTTTTCAGTTTCAAGATAGATTCACATTTTTTTTCTGTATTAAAACAATAGTCAGCTGCTCATATGAACATTGAAATAGGTTTTACTTGTCACGTAACTTCCGTACTTCACTAACGCCACTTCAGGAGTTATTTTTTTAACCCAAACCACGATCTTTTCCTAAACCTAACTAAGTAGTTTTGTTACCTAAACCTAACCAAGTTGTTTCCTGTTAACATGAAAGTTTATTTTGAAAAGACCGTATACATGTAACATGGGGAAATTGTCGCATGTTGCTGGACATTTGTAGGAAAACGCACAAAAAATGAGGAATAACTTTTCGTAAGATATCATACGAACCGTTGTATGATGTTGTTTTGGAAGATATCCACTTGATTTATTTGTCTAATTCAGACTGCAGAAGCCAATTATTTACTCAAAACGAACTTGGAAGTACATTTTTGCACAGAATGAGGACAGTAAATGTCCACTATTCCATTGAAAGTGTATTAGAAGGGGATTTTTTAATGTCCAGTATGAAGAGGAGGAATGATTACAGCAAGCAAAACATATATCACTGTTCATATGGGCACCTGAGACTTGAAATGTGAATCTATCCTTTAAAGGGTGCATACCCATACACAGAGGCTGGTACGTGGGTGGTCAACAGCAAATCTTCGCCGTTGGGCCCCCTACCAGGTCAATCCATCCCTAATTTAGCAATGCTGTACATATGCAGTGTTTAGAGGAACGACCGGGCAGGAAATGAGGACATACTTATGTTTGCTGCCTTGTAATTAGACCTCGACAAACAGGCGCACCCTCTCAAAACACGCAAACGCCACAAACGCACCACGACCTCATTTACAGACCCGGCAAACAGCGATAATCTGCATACATTTATTGTGATAATTCATCTGCCTGTCACTTATTAAAGCCGAGACACAAAGCCACAGTAAGCTCTTCTTCTTTTGATTTGCAGGAAAAGAACAATAGTTTCGAATCTAGACACAGACAAACTAAATTAGAGCCAGCGCTGGACGCTTTTACTACAAATGACTCGGTGCAGAAAAGACCCATGCAGCTGAATACAGAGTATATTTATCCATCTATAGGCTCAACAGATAAAATTAATCTAGAATATAGTCATCATAAAGGAAGACCCTCAGGCACACGGTTATCCATTTGTCCACAAAAAAAAGAGCTTTTTACCACGTTACACTTCACAAATCAAAGCAAGCTGAATATTGTCAAACTAACTCTTAGATGCTCCTGATTCTGGAGGAAAAAAAACATCTAGCGGGATAGAAGTAGGAAATAAAAGTACACTCAGGTGTCCGTCAGTGATATCAGGTCTCCAGACTAGAAAGGTGTCTGATGGTTTGAGACTCTTGTTCTGGTGGTTTATGTTGATTCAGACATGTTGGTATGCAGCTGCCATACCTCTTATAATTATGTCACTCATGTTCCACTGATTGCTTTCATGCCGGGAGCGAGGAGAAGATTGATACCACAATCATGTCTGTAGGGTAAATATGAAGCTACAGCTGTTTAGCTTAGCTTAGCTTAGCATAAAAACTGGGAAACGGAGGGAAACAGCTAGCCTGTCCAAGATTCACCCACCATCTGTAGCTAAAGCTCACTAATTAACAGGTTAGAGGTGCTGGTAGGTAGTTTTTTGTTATATTTGGACAGAGCCAGGCTAGCGGTTTCCCTCTGTTTCCAGTCTTTATGCTAAGCTAAACTTAGCGGTATCAAACTCCCCACTGTTTCAAAATGAAAAGGCAGCAACAGTCCTTTGTTTTACGTTTTCAGGGGGGCGTGTCAGCGGTTCCACTCACCAGCGTCTCAACGCTTTCCATTAATTTCAGGACCAGTATGACGCGTCTGGCTTACGAAACTTGGACCAAGTGGTGAAACTCGGCGATCTAGTTCTAAAATGAAACCAGATTCAGCAGTCGCATCGCCCATTTTTTTGTCGCTTGTGTTTTCCTGCTGTCCAGAGACGAAGACAACACAAATATATATCCAAGAAGACGCCGACAGCAGAAACAGCGGATCAGTCGTGTGATTTAAATGTTCGCTATGCCAGAATTCATTCGGCAAAGACGTTTCCATGTCCCATTTAGGGTGTCAACTCTTTTTTAACAAAGCACCTTAAGCGAGCGTAAAAACTTTTTTTCCGCATTTGAGCCCATTTCATTGAATTTTGCCGTTTCCATGCAGCTTTATGAGCGACATAAATCGGTAGAAACGCAGTGACATACGACACTGAATCAATACAGGCCTCTATAACAAGAGTCTCATACCATCAGTCTCATCTCAAACACATCATTTGTGTACAAAACATCCTCTCTGGGTCACTGGGCGACCAATTTACGAACACACGACCAGTGTTAAATCCTCGCCATCCCGTCATCCGTCTCCGTCTTCATCTCAGCGCTGCCTTGACGTCAGCGTGCAGTGTTCCCGGTTGTATTTGAAATGTCCCAAAACAACAAAAAGAATATATCCGTCACTAGTCTCGTGTAATTTCTATCCACTCGCAGGGGTTTTAACTCCTAAATATGAGTCACTGTTTCCTCCACCTGGTGGCGGCGGCGGGAGGTTCGTTCATCCCGTCTTCCTGTCTCTCGGGTCGCCATCCAGTCGGCCGCTCACGTGTTCTTCGTAGTTCTGATCCAGACAGTTTGTTTGTTTTTTGTCATCTCAGGCAACAGACAAAAAAGAAAAGAGAGCCATCTGTCTTGACCCCTGACCTCTGACCCCCCCCAGCGTCCCGGTTTTGTCTCTCCTCGTCGGGCTTCGGTAAGAAGTGTGTTGAGGTTTCAGGGGTTTTGGTCTGTCCCGGCTTCACGGGGGGCGTCTGGAGGACTCGTTCCCTGTTTAGACCGGTTTCCCCTCCGATCTTCTCGTTCTCTCTCTCTCTCTCTTGTTCATTCGCTCTCTTGCTCGCTCGTTCGTTCGTTCAGCCCGGCCCAGACTCCAATCAGCGTCTCCTGGAGGACAGAGCAGACATTTACTGTAGACGAGCTGAGCAACAGGAACACCAGGTCTCTCCACCATCTCCTGAGGGGAAATATCTGTCTCTGTAGCTGCTAAATGTTCCACTATGTTCACCAGCTCGTCTCTAACTGGGTCTGTTTGCTGCCGAGTAGGTAGTGTACCGTGGCTTTTTTTACGGCTTCTTCTCTGAAAATGACGTGATGAGAGCCGTGAGAGTGAACATTTAAGTTGTGGGCCGGACAGATAAATAATGAGCTTAAACTCACTATCAAGCTCCGTAAAGCCGAGATGAGCTGCAGATTCAGCTGCTAATTCTCTCACATCGATTACAACCGCTTTATGGATTACAACATTATTGTTATTAGTTGCGTGTTCTGCACATTTATTACATCCACAGGACCAAGTATCCCCCCAAAAATTAGGAAACTTCATTATTATTACATTTTTATTATTGTTGCACAATGTATTTTGTCTTTTCTACTTGTGTATTGTATATTTCTATCTGTATAGTGTCACTTGTAATGTTTCCGATTTTGTTACCTGCACAAGGACTACGGACGTAAATTAGCATTCCTGCTTACTCCGGCATGTTTACATCTTGTATTTTTAAACTGATGTTCATTAACATGCTCTGTCTCTAACAAATAAGTATAAATAAATTAAAAAAATACCAATTACAAAATGCGAAATTAACACAATATCAAACAATGATAGTACCAAAGCAGAAATCCTGATTTTTTTTTGTGTCTTTCAATAAATTTAGCCACTGACTTACACAATCTGGTGCTTAAAAATAAAATATTATAAAAATCGACTTGAATCTGGTACTTAAATCATATTAAATATTGTCATAGAAATGCTCATTGATTTATAGCATTGCCTACAATGGTCTAATACATGCTGAGGTATTAAAGAAGGAGCTACCACTGTATAATTATACAATTATATTGTACATATTTATATAGTATTTTTTTTTATCAAATTCTTATTGTCATTTTATGTTCTATAATTATGCTTATTGACTTTTGCAGTACTTGTTTTTATTTTTATTTTCTCTTACTCTGTTTTGAGTAAAGGCATTTGTTAAGGCATATTCTACTTAGCAATAAACCTTATTTTGATATAATATATAATCTATATTGTATACAGTGTATAATGTGTGTTTTTGGAGCCCTGAGTGGCAAGTGAGAAAACAATTGTGGTGATCCATTTTCTATGGATATTTAATGGGCACGAAAGAAGAGGAGATATCAGGCTGTGATACACAAACAATATTTGATGTAAAAGTTTATTACTGTTACTGAAGCCAAATCACAAATTACACCCTCTGCTGCATCCTTAAACCCCCTTTTTCCTGTCTCTGTTCTCTGTTTACTCTTATCATCTACCTAAATTTAAAATACCAATTTTAAAAACCTTTTCCCCAAAATAAAAGTGGCACATTTGTGGCAAAAGTATGGATTCAGCTGCCACAGTGTGTATTCATCATATCCTCCAAAAGCAAGAAAAGACACACGAGGTGCTGTTGATGTTAACAAAGTATAAACTTCAAGTAAACTTTATTTCCAAATATTTCCAGAGCTTTTTAAAGAAAAATCTCACTTGAACTCTTCAGTTAAAAGTGCAAATATAAACAGGAACTCCTCAACAAAACCTTTCCTCTGTTATTTTATAACTAACTTTCTGAAGCTTCATCTCTGGTGATGATTAATTAAAGTCCTCGACAGAGCTGCTCTACTCTACTCCGTGTCTTTGGTCTGTCTCCTGCTTGTCTTTCCTGTCTTGCCTCTCCTGTCTGTCTCGCTGCTCATGCCTTTCATTTCTCGCACTTTTCCCTCTGTTCAAAGAGACGCCAACGAGGTGGAGAGTCAGTACATGCTGTAACAACATAATGAGCTCTCATCCAACACATTCTGCGGTTTGTTTGTTTGTTTTTGAGCGCCGGGCCGGTGCGTCTCACCTTCCTCCGGTCTTGAAGATGAGGTCGGCGTTGGGAGCGCCTTTCGGGTGCTGGTAGCGAGGCCGGCGCTCCCGGTTGGTGTTGGCCGGAGCCGGACGCTGGGCGAGGGACTGCATCATCTCTGTAAGAGGAGAAAAAAGCGGTTTAATTTAAGGGTGTAATATGTAACTTTTCCCCTTTAAAATGTCTTAAAATGACTGGACCTATGTTATATATTTGTTGTGTACTTACTAGTGCCGTCAGTCAATAAAAAAATGTAATCGTGATTAATCAAACATTATTTAATCTGTTCAAAATGTACCTTTAATTGAGATTTGTCACGTATTTAATACTCTTATCAACATGGAGTGGGCAAATATGCTGCTTTATGCAAATGTATGTATATATTTATTATTAGAAATCAATTAACAACTGTGGGTACCCAGAAAACCCATTCTCATTGACACATCTTGAGGTCAGAGGTCAAGGGACCCCTTTGAAAACGGCCATACCAGTTTTTCCTCGCCAACATTTAGCGTAAGAACAGAGGCAGAGTTAAATTGTGTGATCGTACCCTGGTAGTCCTCTTGCTCCTGCCTCTCGTTGATGTCCAGGGTGAGTTTCTTCATCTTCATGCGCTCCTCCTGTTCGGCCTGCTGCTGGTTGAAGTGGTTCGCCGCCAGGTGGGAGGACAGGGGCACGTTCAGGATCTTATACTGTTGACCAGAAACACACACGCTGTCATGACATACACAAGAGATTGGTTCAACTGATTTGGGTGTTTTAAAGCTGACATGGCCTCTGATATTTCTGGAGGTTAAAGGTACAGTCCAGCTTTGGACAGAGTCAAGTTAGCTGTTTCCAGTCTTTATGCTAAGCTAACCGGCTGTAGCTTCATATTTACCGCACCATAAAGACCAGAGCATATAATGTACTGGAGGTCTGACAGACAAACACACACACAGGATGCTTTTATTCACTGCTGCAGTAACCCGGTGAGGCCGTGTGTGTTTACAGAGAGAGAGAAAAGTCATTTCCCATCCACACACCTCACTAACAACACACCTACAAAGATATTCTGTGTTCTCATATGAAAAGTGATTTATTTATTTATTTTTTTGGCAGCTGTCCTTTAAGACAGAGTGAAGTCCGTGTGGACTGAACGCTCTATTAAACCTCCGAGTCCTGGCAGAAAACAGCTGGACACACCCAGCTGCAGCACAAGAACCAGTCTCTGGCCTCAGACCACACATTCCACCGCTGCAGCCTGACTAAACACACACACATATATACAGCTACATGTCCAGAGTCAATATTATTGCTGGGCTCAGTTAGACTGAGGTGAGTGTGTGTATGAGGGACGTTTCTGTGGGAGACAGTCAAAGTGTATCACTGCTCTCAGATGTTCAAAACTACAGTTCCTGTTCCTGTTCCTGTTTCTGGAGCCAACAACACATCTGAC
>CAKAKR010007118.1:20573-31598 GCA_916700685.1 Adelosebastes latens | reverse complement strand
CCCCCCCCCCGGGAGACCGTTGAGGTCTGTGTGCCGAAATACACTCAACCCGGTTCCCGCTGCTTGACTACCAAGTTGCCGCTCTGTTGCCATAGATACGCGGCGTCGGCTTTGGCATCGGCAGGGACTTATGAGCGCCTGAGCTCAGGAAAGGTTGAGATGTACCGGCTGCAATCTGGATAAAGAGTGGAAATGATTTTTTAAAAGGAGAGCTTACCTTGTTTATCTCGGTTGAGCCTTCCACAATTATCGTAACAGCGAGGAGCTGTAGTCGTTTCATTGTGAGCCGCCGGGAGGAAGGAAAAAAACTCAGTTGTTTTACTGCTTTAGGTTGTTTACAACCAGCTGGAGCATCCCGGTGAGATATCGATGCACCTTTACAGGAAATACACCGCCTCTAGGATTTAAACATTTAGCTCAACATGTGTGTAAAACGAGTACATTTACTCAGATAATGGACTTCATCACAGTTTTAATGTAGTGCTACTTTCCAGTATGTAATTGAGTATTTCCAGACTTTTACTCCACAGTATGTCAGAGGAAATTAGTAACTTTGCAGATTCAGATTTATAACCCTAACCCTAACCCTTTCCTTCCTCCCTCTTTTCTCCCTTCTCTCACTCCACTTGTCATCATTTGTTTCTTTGCGTCATCTTTTCTTCCTTCATTGCTTCCCTCCATCCTTGACTTTTTAATGCATTTTTTTCATCTTAATAATATTTTTTCTTCCCTCCCTGTCCAGTCTTGTTTCCTCCCTTCTTTTCTTACTTCCTTGCATCCTTTACTTCTGTTCTGTCTATCCTTCCTATGTCCTTTTTCTCTCTTGCCTGTTAACTTCACTTCCTCTCACCGTTTTCTTCTTCCCTCTTTCCTACATTTCCACAAACCACTCTTCTTCCCTTATTTATCATTTTTTCTTTTTTATCTTTTCCTCTTGACCTTCTTCTTTAATACTCCTTCCCTTCCCTCTTTCTCTCCTTCCTGCAATCTTATTTTCCTCCCTCACTTCCTTAGTTTCATCCTTTTCTTTTCCTTGTTTTGTCATCCTTCCTTGTCTTTTCCTTTATGCTTTGTCCCCTTCCATCCTTTCTTTTACCTCCTTCCTTCTTCCTCTCTCTCCATGCTTCCTTCTGGCTCGTCCTTCCTCCAGTCCTTAGTTTCATAGTTGGTACCATACAACATATAACACTGCTGAACATTCCTTGGCAGAGGGCTTTTATATACAGTACATCTGTCCACATCCTAACATTAATATAGTCCAGTACGTCATAACTGGAGTCCATCTTTGTAGAAAAATGTCCATCTTCATTTGCAGTTTTGCTGTCGGTGTCTGAGTCCGTTGGGTTTGCGTCGGTGACGGCACTTTCCTCCAATTTATCATCTTTCTAGCAACCAGTAGAAGTATGCATAGTAGTATATATCTTTACCCTTTACATGTTGGGTTGGTTCTCCAAGTAGAAAACAACACAGGATCCATTGGGATAGCAATTTTCATTCTCCTTTTTTACTGTATATCTTGCCAAAATCCCCAGAAGCCCCAGAAGATATGTGAATGATCTCCAGACATCCAACATTTCCTCCAACATTAAGCTGATATTGAACTTTTGTCAAACGTTTTTAAATGATTTAAATATTTGCTTTGATTCAAAATAGTCTTGGTAAGTTGTTATGAAGTTAAAAGTTTCTCACCAAAAACTACATTTTACGAGATTACATTTGAACGCATCATGATAACGTTGTAATATACCTTCGCCCAATCATCATTTTGCTGAGCAGACCGTGGATGTCTCATAATAATAACTCAATGGCACCTCCGTTTACGTCAGTAGCTCCGTTATTTATCCAAGCAGGACTGTGCTGCCCACCGGCTAACAGATAACGTCACTAACTCTCATTCTGCTGATTTCAACACAGATTTATCAGAGGAAAACAGGGTGCATCCACTCAGGTTTAGTAGCGTCATGCTGTTGATCACTTTTTTCTTCTCTCCGGCGTGACTCCGGTCTAAAACAAACTGAAACATGAAACGGCGCGCGTATGCGTCATTGTGCAGCGTAACTTTCGGAGCATCAATAAAAGGAATCGATACGGAGGCATGAGATGCCAAGAAAGCGGACAAGCACGGTTCTCTCTTCCCATCACTAGCGTTTTCCCTGCCTGCCAAAGTGGCGGATGTCCTGATGATTTCACCCGCCACTGCCAACACTTTAACCACATTTGGCGGGTAGCGGGTGCTAATTTCAGACCCTGCCTGTATTTAATAGTGAATAGAATAGTTTGTACGTCATGGAACGGTTTGTTTTTTTACGGTTCGGTTTTGCATCCCTGTAGCACATGAAATAAAATGCAATTTCATTTCAGAAAATTGGACTTTAAAACTAGTGAAGAAAGACTTCATAGAAGCCACGAAAGCTCAGGAATCCAGGGTTCAGGTGTTTGAAACTACTTTATAATTTTATTTAAACTCAATTTTGGAAACTAAAATGTAAAGCATATAGTCTGCTTCTGTCCACCTGACGGCGAGGAGCTCCAGCAGCAGGTTAGACTGGATATAAAGAGATTCACAGCCCCTCATCACACCCCGCTCTGTGCATGTCGGAGCCACCGGTGCAGACTGGACATTTTTCACAATGAATACCTTCAATACCTGAGTGGTTGCAGGACTTTTTTGCTTTTTAAAAAAAGGAGTGAAAAATGCCTTTCCTCCTCTGCAAACAGCATTTCCTCAGCTTTAAGGCGGTAAATCTCTGTGCTCACTGATCACACAGTTATTGACAAAGAGACGTGCCTGAACATCTGTTAGTCCAATCCACACAAGTACCCCGTAAGTCCTCTGCATATAGTGCACCTTTAATCGACTGGCTGCATCCGGCAGGACGTCTGAATGACTGACTGACGGGCAAACAGTGGCTCGGCGACTCTCGCTGTGTGTTTGTCGGTGTTTACGGAGACAGCTCGCCCGATGGTATGGATCGGCCCGGCTCCCCGCTGACTAACTTTGCTAATCCAGAACACAGCGGGACGGGAAATTGGATGGACTCTTTCAGGCCTCTTTGGAGTGGCCTTGAAGAGGCTCTGCTTGGCATAAACACACACACTCAGAGTGGATGTTCTGCCCACTCGCTGTGACCCAATATGGAGTGTGACCAGCTGTCCACGGCCGGATGTTTCCAGTTTTTGACGTGACTTTCTACAGAGTTTTTCGACATGCACTCAGTAACCTCGTCCTGCTGCTGCTGACAGCGCGGATCCAGAGATAACTCATCCACCACAGTCTGAACTTACAGCAGACTCCCGGTCATCTGTCACGATCTCCTGCCCCGCCGGCTCTCGGTCCAGCTTTTACACTAATGAGAGGATTTGTAGAGTCAGTCTTTGACTTTCAGGACTCAGTGATTTAATGTGAATTAAGCACCTGTCAAAGCCACTCCTGCAGTACGGATGATAGGAATAAAGAAAAGAGGGGCGTCCTGGTAGGGAGAACTTACCTTGTAAGCATAATGTTCTCTGTGTGATTTCACCTTAATCATACATCATCCTGCTGTCTCTCTCCTCATGTTTCACGTCACTCTCTGCTGTCTGTCGGGGATAATAAAAGAGGAAATGTCAGGAAAATAAAAATGAATGCAAAGTCTGCTGAAGGAATCATTTTCATAACTATTCATCCAGAGGATGCTCTCTCTTTGATATCTCTGGTTTAGGGCTGCCCCTCTGTTAGGCCACAAGTCCATTAATCGGTCCTTTTGGTCTTAGTCCAGTGTCTGAAACCTGCGTCTCTTCAGCTCCTCTCCAGTGGCACCCTGTGGATTTAGAAACATGGAAATGAATAACTGTTTTTTGTTTACATTTAATTTTTCATTGTTGTAGGTCTATGGTACGACGGTACAACGGAGTATTAGGGCCACATTGAGGAAACAAAACAAATCTGAGATTAAGAGAATAAAGTCATAATATTATAAAAGAGTAATTTTACGTGTTATTTTCTTTTTTTATGACTTTATTCTTGTAATATTACAACTTTTTATTCTCTTAATGTTATGACTTTATTCTCGTAATATTACAACTTTTTATTCTCGTAATGTTACGACTTCATTCTCGTAATATGCAAACGATTTACTCGTACAGTAGGAGTAGGACGTACACAACAACATTTCTAAAATCGTACCGGGTATGCCCAGCTTTAGTTGACTAAGAATTTCATTGATTCACAACACTGGATTTTTTTTTGCATCAATGTGATAATGTACCTTCATTTTTCAAGAATGAATGAGGAAAGTAAGAGTTTAGAAAGATAATCAGGGGACCAGCCGGTCCTCAGAACTCATCAGTAAAGTGTTCAGATTCATTCTGGAGCAGACAACCAATCAGGAGATGCTGAAATAGGAGACATACGCTCCCAGTTTTTCATTTGATTAAAAGCTTTGCTGCAACATTTCTTTAAAAGCAGAAGTTGATCTGCTTCGCTTTGGTTAAATAGAAAAGAATAATATGACTGAAGAGCTTTTGAGGTGTCATAAAGATGAAGGTTGGATTCTGACAAATAGAATTAGTCTAGCAAGATGTCCAGACCTTAACTTCATCATGTTATTCACTTCACTGTGATTGAATAGAAATGACTCAGACCTCCAGATGAAATGACAGAATATCTCCAGAAACTATAAAAGGTGTTTTTTCTCATCAGAAACCTACAGTGTTAAATACTGGACTCATGTCAAGTAGCACTAACACAGATCACTCATAAGTGTAGTTTCAGTTCAGTCTCTCTTTGTAGTGTAGATGGAGAACACAGAGTGTGATCTCAGAGATCATATGAGCTTGCCAAGGTTTCGGTAACGGGTAACAGAACCCAAATGCAGACGAGCAGCAAGTGTCATGTAGGGCTAAAAGGCAGATTACCTGGTTGTTGGGCTGGAACACAGTCATCAGCTCCCAGATATACACTCCAGAGTTCCCATCTCTTCTATTAATACCAGAGTAGCTCAGTCAGGTAGATGTGTGCAGCCAATCAAAAGCTGGAAGCACATCCAGTAATTTAGCTCCTCAAATATCGGATATATAAGTGGGAAAAGATGGAAAAGTAGCAGTGCTGGAGGTATTCCAGGGGTCAGATGTAGAACCACTTATGCTACGTGTCCACAGGCTCCGTCTTTTCCACACTTCCCATTCATTGTCTGTGTAAGCAGCCGTGCAATGCATTCTGGTAGTGTGGCGGCGCGATTCGAGAGACGGGGCGTCACGTTGGCTGCTCCTCATTTGCATGAATTTGAGGTCTAGGCTACTTTATACAAATCAGGGGCGTCCAGACCGGCGTGACTCGCCGCCTCTGGAAAGAAAGAAAGAAAGAAAGTTTCCAAACGAGCCGCCGTGTTGGTTCCGAATTGAAAGCTGGGAGCAGCAGCACACGATGGGAAAGCGTTCGTCCAATCAGGTGTCTAGTGGCAGCCCATCAAGCGTCCGATGCTGGGAAGAGAGGCGGTCCCTCGCGATAAAAAAATCCCCTGTGGACACGAACCATAAGTCTAGAGAACAAAGACGTTATAGAAAGGGGTAGAGTCAGAGGCAGGCCCGCCATCGCCATCGCCATGCAGCCAGCGTATGTAAACGAACTATGACGCATATCCCCAGTGATGCCAGAGGACAGGAAATGGACTCTCAAATTTCTCTTCTTCATTTCTCTCTTCTAGTAGCGTGACAGACCAAACCATTTTTTTGCATTATAGCGAGGGAAAGTAAAATTGTTTTGGACCAATATGTCGAGGAGATTTAGGAAGATAAAAGAAGCTTTTAATGTGACTCACAAGAAGGGCTGCAACTAACGATTATTTTCAATCTGTTGATTATTTTCACGATTAATCGATTAGTTGTTTCGTCTATAAAATGTCAGTCAGTTTTTCCCAAAGCCCAAGATGACGTCTTGTTTTGTCCACAACTCAAAGATATTCACTTAACTGTCACAGAGGAGGAAAGAAACCAGAACATAATCCCATTTAAGAAGCTGCAATCAGAGAATTTAGACTTTTTTTTTCTTAAAGAAATGACTCAAACCAATTTAATAGTTGACAGCTAATCGATTAATCATTTCAGCTCTACTCACAAGTATGTATATTTTTGAGAGATTATTCCAGCAGATTATTTAAAGGTTCGAGGGTCTTTTTGAGACCAGTGACCCGGTGTTCCCCTGGTGTCGGCGGTCCTGGTCAGAAGCCTGAGGGGGGAGACCGACAGATGTCACAACGGCATCATCCCTTTGTGAGAGTATCGACTTGATGGCACACTCCAACATTCATGCTTGCTCTGTAAACAACAAACAGCTCTCTGGAAATCAGACATCTGCCTGCCGGAGAGGCAGAAAGCTGCCGGCTCAAGTGGCCTGTAGAGGAGATTTAAGCTCTGTTGTTCAGTCTGGATGGATGCAAAGTAAAAAACAAAAAAACAAAAAAGTCTGTGCATGATGAAACAATTTTGACACAGAAACTGTTTCTGTATTAGCGTGGAGATGGCCTTATGATGCCTTATGATGCCTTATGAAGCCTTATGATGCCTTGTGATGCCTTATGATGCCTTAAAGAGGCCTTGAAATGGGCCTACAGTATATCTGATGAGATCAGAGCGATCAGTACCAGACTTTAGTAAACCCAATGATGCCAGAAACATTCTTCCTACCTCAGGTTTAATGGGGAAATTAATATTATATTATGCAAGATACTGCCCAACACTGGTAGAGAGCGAGTCAGAGACCAGCACTGGTAGAGAGCGAGTCAGAGGCCAGCACTGGTAGAGAGAGAGTCAGAGACCAGCACTGGTAGAGAGCGAGTCAGAGACCAGCACTTGTAGAGAGCGAGTCAGAGACCAGCACTGGTAGAGAGCGAGTCAGAGACCAGCACTGGTAGAGAGCGAGTCAGAGACCAGCACTGGTAGAGAGCGAGTCAGAGACCAGCACTGGGTCGCATCAGCTATGCGTAGATTCAAACGTAGCCTAGTTTGAACCTAATTTCTAACTTAAGTGGGAGTTTACGAGCTACTAACATTTGAATGGTTACACCAGCTGAAATAGTTACTACTTAAATCTCACACTTAGCCCCTAGTGGGTGTAAAGTCCTCCGTAGAATAGCCGTTAGCATGGTGCATTGTTTTGAAAGGTGGGATAACTTTTGTTGGATGAGGAGGAGCGAATTAAACTGATTTATACCATTGTCGGCTCCGTGATGGATGACCCCTTGACCATCCATAAAGATTGATTTATACATCCCACGATTAATCGTTTTCCACAAGCAGGTCCAGAGGATTACCGACCTGCTGGCAGCAGATTTGCAACGTAACACAGATAGAAACAGGACCTCAGTCCTTCCCTACAAGTGTCTGGTACTATTATTCTGCTACAGGATCACTTCAAAACTTTGAGTTGGTGATTCAATTCAAGTGCATAAATCTACTGTGAGTGTAAAACAATACGATCAGTTGTACTATCGTTATGTCGGCGCTCTGTGAACACGCAAAATCGAGTACATAACGTAACGATTGGTTCTTCGTTTGGTACTTCGTGAATGACTAATGTTGCAGTCTCAAGCTTTGGTGCTCTGGCTTCTTATTTCAAACCAACTGTAAAACATCTGGGGGTGACATTTGACAGCTGTTTGAAATTTGATAAACAGATTGACTCTGTTGTTAAAACAAGCTTTTTCCAGCTTCGTCTTCTGGCTAAAGTAAAGCCCTTCCTCCATCGGCATCATCTTGAGAAAGCAATTCATGCCTTTATTAGCTGGTGACCTGATTATTGTAATGCACTGTATGTTGTCTGTCTTTGCGGCCATCTGGTCAACGAGGAGAAGTCCCGAGGTGGAGGTATAAGCCGTGGGGTGATCGCTGCTCCTAAACGATGGAACCAGTTCCCCCCTGATATACGCACTATCACTGACCTACTACTCTTTAAATCTAAGCTCAAGACTTTTTTATTTAGATTGGCTTTTAATACCTCGTAGCGCTGTGACATTTTCCCTATGCCTTTATGTACCTTTTTATGATTTTATGATATGTTGTGTCTTTATTCCTGTTACTTCTTGATGTTAATGTGAAGCACTTTGGGTACCTTGTGGTTGTTGTAGAGGGCTATACAAATAAATGATTTGATTGATTGAACGATAACGCATACGGTAAGTAGACAATTACATATTAATATCCTCTGAACCACACTGATGAGCAAATATATATATCAGCTTAGATAACTTTCTAATTAACAACTTCTAATTTATAACAACCAGCAGTGTTTGTTATCATGATGTGACGTTACCTTCTATTATATTACCCTGTGTTGGAGTTTCACCACTCAATGTCACTGTTAGCTGTAGATTTATATTTTATTTGTTTAAACATATAAAAAAGGTACAAGTTGATATTACATAAACGATAAACGTGATGGAGAGGTGCAAAAGCCCCTCAGAGGGGCTTGATCAGGGCGCTCTCCAATGCATACCATAATCAATTTTAAAAGAGAATAAATGATTAAAAAGGATGGTAGAGAGAGCTGCAGATGAAGGTTGTATAATGTCCTAGTTTACGTACCTTTTTGTTGTTGTTTGGTGATTAAAGTTAGTTATTTTTAGCCGTTAGCGTCTTCGTTAAACTGCATCAACAATAGTGCTTTTCACTGATTGGCTGCAGAATGTGAAAACGTCATTTTCTGCGACAGTATTGTGGTTAATGTGGTCGATACCCCAGAGTAGCTGAGAGGAGTTTTACGTCTCCATGGTGCAACTAAACATGGAAACAGCTTTAGCATCAAACTAGTTTCAACGTATTGTTTAATGTGGACTTTACAGCCTAACTTAAGAGAGAGTTTATGTACAACTGGTGCAACAGGCTGCTGGAACTGATGGACGTATCACTAAAACTGAACTTCCTGGGATGTATTTCAACGCCTTTTTGTATGATTTGTGGTCAAACAGCGAGCCCTTAAAGTCGAGACACATCCAGCCTGAATGAGTACATTGAACACTTCCACCTGTTTGATCAACGGTACGTTTGTTGGCAGCAGCTCGGGGGCCTGTTGACTCCACTGTTTTCTAATGACAAACATGGGCGCTCTGTGCATTTGCCTAATTGGTTAGCAGCTGTAGTGGGAGGGATAATTGATTGCAGGGGAACGATGGTTGATTTGCAACTCAACCAAGCTAATAATTCGTTATTGATTGAAGCATTAGCGAGGGAAAAAACTCCTACAGAGACATGTAACCTCAGCCAAAGTGCTGCAGAAAGTTGATGCTCTCCGTTTTTAATCTACTTAAATGATATTACACCTCGCTAAGCTAACATCGTAAGGAGCGTGGGGCGGGAGATGATGAACTGCTGGTTTCAGCTCAGCACTGGAGACTCATATGTTATGACTGGAGGAGATTACATTTACTCAGTGTGTGTGTGTGTGTGTGTGTGTGTGTGTGTGTGTGTGTCTGCTGGCTGGCTGTGTGTAGAGGTCAGAGGATGACTGGATATTATTCATGTGTTGATACGCATCACACACGTGCTGTAAAAATGTCTTTTCCAGTGTACAGGAAACGTTTTTTCCTCTTAGAGCTACAACGTTTCTGCTTCATCGACTTGTGGAAGCTTCCGCCTCATTGAGCAGTCCACTACTGCTTTCAATTTTCTCATTTTAATCAGCCATTAAATTAACTCCCAAAGTTTAATTGCACGTTTTAAATAATTATCCGGAGGTCGGAGGTTAGGTATTTCTTTGAGACGGCTCACTGCTGAAGCGTCTTCTCTCTCTCTCCTTCTCTCTCAGCTTTACATCTCCAGCAGCCACCCTCTAGTTACCTAACATCCTTGCTTTCATCCCACGGATATGTCCTTTTTACCCAAAATCTTATACCTTTTGCATTATTTTTTCCATCCTCTTTCATGCTCTGTGCTGCATTCGGAGCTGGAAGCCCCCACGGGAGCTGAAAGTTGGAGAGAAGAAATGATTTTGAAGTGACTCAGAGAGGAGAGTTTCTCTTCTCTTCTTTGAAGCCAGGTGTAAAAATCTCTTTCTCTCTCCTCTCCAGCTGCATCCCAGAGGCCCACCTTGGCAGTTAGAGGAGAGGTCATCACCATGACGGCGTCCTCGCAGGACTCCACCCCCTCGTCTATGGCCGGCCTCTTCTTCCTGCTCCTCCTCCTCCTCCTCCTCCCCCCGACGGTCTCCACGCAGGACGCCGCCGTCCCGACGACCCCGGCGTTGTTCGACCCGCTGACCCAACCGGAGTGCATCAAGAAAGAGCATCCGAAGGTTTCCACCCAAGGTCAGACACTTGTTTGATTTAAACATGTGATGGACGAGGGAGAATGCAGGACTGTAAAACCTGCCAGTGATCAGATCTCATCCTCTACAGTATATTTTATATTTATTACTGTTTGTTATCAGATCATTGAGACTGAGAGCAAAGTGAGAGAATCCGTAGTGAGAGACAGCTCAGATGTCTAAATTTCATATTACTGAGTTTATTCAGACTGAAAGAAGCTGCTGTTCTTTATTTTAGTGTCAGTTTCAGTTCTAGTCTGACTTTGGATTTAATCATTAGGATACAGGAACCCTCTGCTGTAAGTAATGATGTTGACTTTCATCCCGTCTCACTGCTGCTGCTGCAGCACTTTGTCTGCCATCACTGTAAAACGTCTGTTAGGAATCTACACCATATGAGGAAACTCTGCAATCTGCGATAACAGTGTTCTATATTGCGAGGACGATACGACTTGCCATAAATATACAAATATTGAAGCGTGCATATTAGCTATTAGGGGTGGGAAAATAGATGTTTTAACGCCAGAATCGATATATCTGCTTCATCTGAGTCTATGTGGAGGTAGAAGGAAGTTACCGCTTTAATTGTTGTAGTCTGAGTAACGTGACGTCATATCCGTTCCGTATCCGTCAACCAAAACAAACCTCAGGAAGTAGAAAATGTTGGAGGGTCGTCGTGGATACGACCTGCACCCTCCCATGTTAAATCCAGCGTGGTAAACACTACACATCCAGTAAAGGATGGAAAC
>CAKAKR010007118.1:0-16663 GCA_916700685.1 Adelosebastes latens | reverse complement strand
TCCAGCCAGCGTTACTTCCTGTTTTTTGGTTCTTT
Source organism: Adelosebastes latens (assembly GCA_916700685.1). Taxonomy (NCBI): domain Eukaryota; kingdom Metazoa; phylum Chordata; class Actinopteri; order Perciformes; family Sebastidae; genus Adelosebastes; species Adelosebastes latens. The sequence goes on along the minus strand of CAKAKR010007118.1, from coordinate 16,628 downwards.
CTCAAACAGAAGAATGGGGGCGTGGTTAATAGTCAGACGTTATTCATCACCATGGCAACCAGATTGCATCGTTTCTCAAACCCATTTGGATGAATTTATTGTTTATCAGACCACAAATGAGACCAGAATTATCTCAACACACCGACTCTCACTCGCTCTCTTCTTCACCCTCTCCTTCTGGCGAGGCGGCCGTTTGGCAGCTGCTGCACCGAGGATCGTGTTGCCGAGGTCCGCCGTTTGAAATGCAGTTTCTGGACGTTTTGGAGATTCACCATCCACCAGCACCGGCCGCTATCGCCTCAGCTCCCAACACCGACACCGCACCCGGCATTCCTTTATTTCTCTAATGGGAGCGTCACGTGGCGGCTGCGTGATTCATGCGACACCAGCTGCGTTTCTGCTGCTGTCAGCACTTTCTTTCTACATAGAGTTTGCCTTTTAATGGCCACTTCATTTCATTATAAATGTAATTTATATTTATTTTAGACAGAGGAAGTTTGAGAAACATGATGTAATTAGTGAATAATAGTAATAATAAACCATTAAAACCCTGTACTATATTCATTCATGGAGCTCTGCAAGTCACTGCATGTTCTATAACACTGTCCGGCCCATATTTCAGAATAAAAGCCTTGTGTTAACAAATGAAGGAATTCTGTCCACAGAAAAAAACTTTTATTTTGAAATGAAAGCAGGAAGTGTTGATTAAAAGAAAAAAGTCTTTACTTTTTTTCCATGTCCGTAACGTTGTCTACAGATATAGACATTGAAACTGTCGTAATGTTGCTGATATGATGTCATTATACAGTCAATAGATCACCTTCACTTTCTGTTGTTGTTGTGAACCGCCCGGCTCGCGTCAAAAATAGTCGAGACCTCGAATCTCTAGCCGAGGCCGCGTCTCACCCGTGGCTGTGTAGCCATAACCTGTTAACATGGACACCGAAATAAAAAACAACAGGTAACGCAGCCGCTAGTCATGCGGCCGGTCTGACCCCGGCTTCAGTTGGGCTAGAGAGCATGAGTGTGCTTGCAGCTCTTTTTCTAACTTTGAGCACAAAATGAAGTTATTTGTTAAAACAGTTTGGCTAATCAACTTAGTAGGAAATGACTCAAATATGAAATAGCCTAGAAATGCCAAAATACACCGGAGGGGGGCTTTAAGTCGATATTTAAATGTCCCTCACAAGTCTAAAACTAAGACAAATCATTGGTTTATGAAATCATCTTGCACACACACATGAGTTTTCACCCACGCTGTTCCAAAACAAGACGTGACTGGATGCAAATAGCAGCAGACGAAGACGAGGTAGACAATCTAGACAAACATCCACCGTGTCGAGCATCAAACCTCCGGGCGGCTTTACTTTGGCCCCGACAGCATCGTATTTTTCCAATCTGCTAGAAGATACCACAAACAACCGCTCGCTGTATGTTTCTATGTCTGCTGTTCCGATGACGTGCCAGACGCGCTTTATGCCAACCAAACCACGCCACGCCACAGATGCAGTGCAGGGATACAGCAGTGGAATCACGTAACCTCCACCCACAAGGCAACACACACTGTACGAGCCGCCAGCTCAGATTTAGATGGATGATACCGGCTCGCAGCATAGAAGACTGCGGGTCTGATAAGAGCATGGCATGAGGGCAGCGAGTGGAACGCTCTGAATCTAGATACGGAGCTGGGAATTTATGGAGTCGGCTGTGCGTTGTGTTGCGAGGCCCGGAGAACTGGTTCCATACAGAGTGTGTGTGTGTAAAGGGGTCAGCCTGGTTTGTAAGAGAAATAGATAAACTCTGCCCCTTCATCACACCCAGTGCTGCAATATCCATCAAGGCAGCACCATGTTTCATAAGGGAGTATGTGTTGGGAAGTAATGGTTGATAATAAGACCTTTGGCTCCGGCTTCACAGAGAAGAGGAGGAGTTGTCTGATGGATTAGATGGCTTCACTGTCCGGGTCGTCTGCTCAAATCACTCTGGAGAGAGACGAAGGAGAATAGAAACACCGCTAGTGTCGCCGCTCATTTCCTGTTTAATTCCTTTCAAATCTTGTCTTTTCCATGAACTTTGATACCCTCGCTTACCTGCCTGAACTATTCTCTCCACTAGGGGTGTTTTTACAGCGATACCATACGTAGAACTTTCCACGGTTCTGATACGATTCAAGGACGATATTTGGCTCATCTAGAGCGATTCGATTCAATAACTTGAAATGGATTCAGTCAGTGTGACTGTGAAATAAATATGTGATACTGGACAGAGCAGGTCAGGATTCCTCAAAGTTATTCTTGTGAGGGAATCAGGGATAAATGAATTATGGATATAAACAAGTAAACACAACGATTAATGGCAAAAACATACAGCTTTTATTTAAAAATAATAAAAAGTGCAACTGATTCAGTTCTCAAGATACAAGGCAGTGAAATATTTAACCAAAAATACAATAAACCAACTTGTCTTCAAGTTAAATGAACAGTGGTTTAACGTGCTGCTTCTGTTCTGTTTTCAAAGCAAAAGGTAGAGCAATGATATTTAACAAACTATAGAATAAACCAACCAAATGAACCGCCGGCTTCTGTTCTCATTTTCAATATTAACTTCAGTGTGAACGATTTCAGAAAGAAGTCATGTTTATTAATGTTAATTAGGGTTACGATGGTTTATATGTTTTGGTATCGGTATTTGTTAGTGTTTGTGATATTGTCATTTATTATTGTGTGATCGTGATTTGGGAGATTTGGGTCCCAATATGGGCGACATTCCTAGTTAATATAATGAGCTGTTGATTGGAGTGCCGGAGAGGAGAGAGGGTGAGAGGAGAGAGGGTGAGAGGAGAGAGGAGAGAGGAGAGAGGCTGAGTGGGTCGCTGTTGATTATCTGGATTTTGTGCATGTTATAATAAGTTGATAATTTTCATTAAATACGATTTTGTTCAACATATTTTCTGAAACTAAAGTACATGGCGTCTCAGTAGGAGCGTGGAAAGATTGGTTGTGCTGCTGTTGTATTTTTATCTGGTCTTTGCATATTCTGCAAACAGCGAGTGATTTATCAAGGACATCTCCCGTTTTTGCAAAAGCCGAAATGTTTCAACACGCTGGACCTCAAACGCGGCATGAAAATCTCTCGCTCGTCTGTCTCTTCCTCGCCATCAGCCTGCTTCGTTTTGTTGTCGTCTTTCTGAGATTGGCGCTGCTGGAGCATGACGTCATACACAGGGAAGGTGCAAATTCTTAGTATCAATACATTATTTATCTTGCAAATCCATTTCAGATGGATATACGTCCCCTGTGAAGGACAACTTGCCGAGTACCTATCGCTGTAGTTGGATGGTAGGAATATAAATGGATGTAGTAGATGAACGTTTCACCCCTACTCTCCACTCACCTTCTCTCCAATCCTCTCTCCTCATCTTATATTCTCTTTCTTGCCTTCCTCCTTCACTTCATCTCTCCGTCACCTTTTCTCTCTCTTTGTCTGCTCTTTTCATGCTTCTATAACAGGCAGAAAAATGTATTGCACACTTTGTACGAGTATCTCCTTCATCGTTTGGGTAATGGCGCTGTCGTTTAGCCGTCGTGTCGACATCTGAAGGGCTCTTGAGCAGCACGAGAGCGATGCCCCTGTAACACATAAATATTCACTTAAAAGAGAAAAGTATTCGCCATGCTTTTTCTGATCTTATTTTTCATTTACCTCTCCGTGTTGCCCTCCTCGTTGGTGATGGTGATGGGGCCTAATTGGAGTGGTGCTATCAGAGTTGTGGCGTGTTCTGCAGCCATCCATCAGGCGTCTGAACGGAGCTGAGTTTAGCATGCTGCCGGGGACCAGCCTCTCACCCACTGATGGTATGTCAGGATATCTGATGCCGGCCCGGGAGATAGCGAAGGCGATCGGAGAATAGAAAACGTTTAAAGGCTTTATTGCTACTTTAACGGTGAAAGTAGAGAGGCAGCAGGAAAATTGCTCTCTTTGCTTTTTCTATGTCCGTGCTGTCTCCTGTCACCTTGGATACCCCCTTTCAGACGGGCCACATTGTGGACATGCATCGGCAATTTTACATCTTGTCCCCATGTCTGAATAAAGTTATTTTTTCCTCTAAAATCAAGGCTGCAAATTTAGGGTCAGACCGGGTAACGTTTCCTCCAATTGAATCCCATCATGTAAAGGCTGCAATTTCACCACGTTAAATAAACAGAGTGATATTAACGCTTCCTCACACCATTTCCTTTTCCAACTACTGGAATTAGCTCGACTTACTCTCTCCAGTCATAGTGTTTACTATACTATTGCAGATGTCCATAGAGGATAAATTATGTTGATGGCATTTCTGAGCTGTTTCGCCTTCTTAAAAATATATTTAAGTATCCTTTCTTATGCACAGAGAAAGTGAAATCAGTTTAATAACTTATAAGTAGGTAATAAAAATGTGTTTTTGTTGAATTACTCATATTTTGGGCCTAAGAGTAAAACCTTCAGAAAGCCGATGCTGACTTATTTGTCACGTAACTTCCATACTTAAGTAATGCCACTTCCGTAGTTATTTTAACCCAAACGTTGACTTAGTTGTCACGTAACTTCCATACTTAAGTAATGCCACTTCCGTAGTTATTTTAACCCAAACGTTGACTTAGTTGTTATGTAACTTCCGTACTTAAGTATCGCCACTTTCGTAGTTATTTTAACCCAAACGTAGACTAATTTGTCACGTAACTTCAGTGCTTAAGTAACGCCACTTCTGTACTTATTTAAACCCAAACCACAATCTTTTCATAAACCTAATCTCCTGGTAAAACTTTATTTTGAAAAGACTGTATGCATGTATCGTGCAGAAATCAGTACGTGCTGCTGGACATTCGTAGCTTAACGCACGAAAAATGAGAACTAACTTTTCGTAAGATATCATAGGAACCTTTGAGCTGACATTCCTGCAACAGTGTTCCTTCTTCAGAGCTTCATCTCCGGGGTAACTCCCTCACGATGGTCATTAATTAGAGCGACACACTTATACAGCCATTCACCTGCACAATAAGTTTCTAAATCCATCACTGATACAGCCTGTCAGAGGACTGAGAACACTCTTCATGATCATTAGTTTTCAACTGGCGAGTGAACATTGAGGCACTACCCCAAACACTTCTGTCATGTTTGAGTGAAGTGTAGCTGGACATTTACGTAACAGATACCTGCGTTTGAACACCACAAAGTTATTACAGATGAAACCAGCGATTTAACCGATGGCATGTCTGAATGGTTGTTATGATATCACCCCTCCGTTTGGCTCTCTGTCACACTCGCTTTCTGAGAATATTGCTCACATTTCTGTCACTTTTTACAACACAACTACCAGCGCATTGGACCCTGACAGATCTTTGGATGCTGCCTCACCGTTGGGTTTTGTGAAGCAGACAGACATCTTTACTGGTCCCCGACTGAGAGGCTGTTAGCCTCCCTGGCCCCCAGCGCCATTCCTCCCATGGCTGCTCAGTCCCCGCTCTCTCCAGGCGCTTTCTCAGCTCTGCCCGTAACCCTGCGGACCCCTCTATCTGAGATCAGTCAAGTGGGGAGGAGGGGAGGATGGAGGGGTGAAAAGACGGAGGGATGGAGGGACAGTTGTGCTCCACTGAGGCACTCGCTCAAACTATCGCCCTCTGCAAGTGCAGCCACAGTGAAAATCGAAAGTTAGAATAGCAGAGATAGTGGAGAACGGGACAGACGGGGGTGGAGATGGAGCGCGAGGAAGGGCGAAGAGTGATATGAAGAAGACCCAACAAAACATATTTCAAGGGATTTAGGCCAGATAAGGCCGGAGGTGTGAGCATATCGGGCAACGCAGGGAAAGTTTTGCTCCTTCAGTGCTGAACAACACAACAGAAAATGTGGCTTTATTTGCACAGAAATGTGCTTCCAGTAAATGGATATCGTATGTAAATGTGTATTTTGCAGAATGCATTCATTCCTGTGGCATCATTTAGCCACAGTTGTTATTTTCACATTTTAAATGTGAGTAATATTCTCAGGGAGAAAGAGAGAATATTGCTGTCGGTTGAGCTGAATGTATTCAGAGTGCAGTCATACAGTATATGTGCTAATTGACTGTTTTGTTTAACAATTTAGTTCTTACCGTTGACTTATTTGTCAGGTAACTTCTGTACTTAAGTAACGCCACTTCCGTACTTATTTTAACCCACACGTTGACTTATTTTATAACGTAACTTCTGTACTTAAGTAGCGCCACTTCCGTACTTATTTTAACCAAAACGTTGACTTATTTTATAACTTAACTTACGTACTTAAGTAACGCCACTTCCGTAGTTATTTTAACCCAAACGTTGACTTATTTTATAACGTAACTTATGTACTTAAGTAACGCCACTTCCGTAGTTATTTTAACCCAAACGTTGACTTATTTTATAACGTAACTTACGTACTTAAGTAACGCCACTTCCGTACTTATTTTAACCCAAACGTTTGACTAATTTGTCACGTAACTTCCGTACTTAAGTAACGACACTTCTGTCGTTATTTGAACCCAGACGTTGACTGATTTGTTAGGTAACGTCTTCAGTGCTGAACAACACTAGAAAATGTGGCTTGATTTGCACAGAAATGTGCTTCCAGTAAATGGATATTGTATGTTAATGTGTATTTTGCAGAATGCATTCATTCCTGTGGCATCATTTAGCCACAGTTGTTATTTTCACATTTTAAATATGAGTAATATTCTCCGGGAGAAAGAGAGAATATTGCTGTCGGTTGAGCTGAATGTATTCACAGTGTAATCACACAGTATATGTGTGTGCTAATTGACTCTGGAGGTGATCCTTCATTCACAGAATCACCTGCCAGATGGCAGCCGGTCTCCATGTGACCTGTTTGGTTAACGGTATTGGATCGACCACGTTGCCCTGAAGATAACCATTTTTAATATTGCCTATTTTCAGCTTCCCATTAGCAACACATTGTGTTGCTGTGTATCTGAAGGAAGAAGATGATAGACAGATACCTTTAGTACAACATGTGTCATTCATAGCTCATTAAACAGAGCAGTGCTGGAGGACACAACTCAACTAGATGTCTGATTATAATGATAATGATAAAAACAATATGATCTAGTGCCGGATGTTGATACGTGAACACATGATGTCAGACTGAGAAAAAGAAAACAAAGTGAGGAAACTCAAGTTTACAGAAATACACTATTTGGTTTTAACGGTCACATGAGCTTCTTCCTCTGTCAGCGGGTTGGTTGTGCTCTTTTCTTCCAGTACCTATTACATTAGTTATTACATTACATTAGGACCCATTTTCCATTTATAATGTTTTGCATAGCGGTCCAAAACAAATCTGAATGTTCACAGTGAAACATAAGACTTCTATCGTTAGTCAGTGAAGTTAACGTCAACCATGACCGTTTCCTAACCCCGAACTAAGTGGTTTTGTTGCCTGAATCTAACTTCCTGTGAACTGGAAGTTTATTTTGAAATGACACTATGCATGTAACAAGCATATACTGACACACCGTCCTTGACATGTCCAAAAGTAATGCTAGAGAGGTATCTAGTACGTCTGTTTCCGATGTCGAGGGGCATTGACTAATGCCAGGATCAGACTACAGGATATGTTTAACGGTTACGATGGTCACTATGTCAGATTAGACGACTGAGAGTCAGAAATTCTTGTCGTGACTTGGCCGCGACACATGACAGACTACACGTCGGTCCCCTGTTCCGACAACACACACTCTCCCGGCACCGCCGTCTTAATATATACGGGCTTACCGGGGCTCCAGCCCCCCCATGTAAAGGGGCCCGACCATGTAAAGGGGCCCGACCATGTAAAGGGGCCCACGAGGCTCCGGGGGAAAAACAATAACGATATAATTCACAGGGAGAAGAGAAAGCGGGCGCAAAACGGGATGCTCCATGACGCAAAGACGCAACAGCGGTGGTGTTTTTTACTCCGACACAACCTAGATTGAACATCCTACTGCTGGGAAGGTCCGATGACATCATTCTGCATAATAAGTAGCCGTGTGCTTCTGTTTACAGCTGTGTGCGTCTGAGCTCAGCCGGTCAGATTCACGGCCGTGACGGAACACGAAAAAAAATCAAACATGCTAGACTTCCTGTCGGGATGTCGTGAGGCGTCCCAGACGCGGCGTCGGTTGTCGTGTAATATGACACACTACTCCAGATAAAACTATCGATTTTCACACTTGACACTCATTTATCGTTCCTGATCCGAATCGACACCCTACGACGGCTGTGTCGGGCTGTAATCGGGCTGATATTGTGGAGTCTGAACCGGCATAAGTGATATTTGACTTCACTTAGTTGGGAGTGAGAATGTGTTGTTAAAGTACAACAAGCCTTCTTTCTGCTGTAAATCACCGATGCTAGAAGACCAAAACACTTGAGCTGCAGGAGGTGAAACACAGTCCAGAGTTTTGCACCGTGGCCTTAATGACATCATCCTCCCAGCTCTCAGAGATGGACAAAGTTTGATGGGCGAGCAGGCAGACGAGCCCAGCGGCTCAAATTTAGAGGGATTAGATGGAGGTAAGATTGGATCTTTATCGAATCGCCTCCTTCCGAGCTCCGACTGGAGGGAATCTCTCATTCCATCAGGTTTTAAACGATAAACGTTTGGGATTGTGCTCGAGCTGTGTGGCTTTATTTCGGAGGGATCTGCAGTGTGTTGTTGCTTTCAGCTCCGTAATATGTTGCTTTGACTGCTCTTCATCCAGGATCGGTCGGGGAGCCACTTCGCTCTGCCCACATGCTGGTCGTACATGTGGGGAGAAGAAGCGGAATGTTTAAAAGATGGAGGGAGATAGAAAGGTTATGATTTATGTCTGGAGACGAATGTCTCAGCCACTGTCCTCATCCCTCTGGCAGCCACGGGCTAATGCATTAATCCGTCTGCCAGCGGATTGCAGAGGGGAAAAAAATAACCCAATAATCGTTTATCAAGTCCAGCTTGGGGCCGACCGTGAGGGAGGGGGGGCTTTCATATTCAGTCTGCTTTATTGTCCCTTCTTTGTCCCCCCCCCACCCGTCCAGACAGTTATGAGGCGACGGAGTGAGCAGCGCATATAAAAGCACTTGTAAGCAGGAGGATAAATGTCAGTCAGTGAAAGACCCCTCGCTGTCAGAGGCCTCTCTCTGAGAGAGTAAACAAGCTCTCCTGCTCGCTACTGAATCAAATCCACCCGTCCTCTTCCTTAACAAGCTTCTGAAGAGATATTCATGATGTGGGGGAATGTTTATAAGCACGTAATACTTTCCTCTGTCGGTGATTCATGCTCCACATTAAAAGCCGTGAAGTGAACGCTAACAGCTCCTGTTTTTACCGTAATGCTTCTGTGGGAATAATTCTCCTGTTATCTACCTCGCTGCTGCACATTCTTATTTTATGGTTCATGTCATATGCTCTTTTTTTAATGGTCTTATTTTATGGGGAGAATAAGTCACTTTAACAGTCTGTCTTAAATCATTTTCTATTTCTGGATGTTTTCCAGAATATATTTAGTGTGTAAGGCGGGGGGGCGGGGCTTCAGTGCTGTATTTTACCCCAAAAACCTGCTCTGAGATCAGCCTCAGTTTGCCTTCTGCTCTTTACGGGCAACATTTCTCCCGTTGTATAATCTCTCTATCTTTGGTAACATGATACGACGTTAGAAGAGAAGGAGAGAAACAAGCCTTCAGGCATCATTTACTTCCATACAGTGTTAATGGATGACAAAGCTCTTTAATAAGTGTCTGTTAATAACACTGAGTCCTCCCCGGTGTTACATCCCACTTTACGTATCACATTAATCAAAAGCATGCCTACACAAAATTCAATATACTGTACAACTCCCAGACGTGTGTTTCTGTAAATGCTTATTACAGTTATTGCCGTTTATTATTACATCTACAGTGACCCTGTCGACCCGAAAGGCAGATGGTAGAATTTAGTTTTTGCTTTTGCTTACCACGCTATCTAGTGCACTGATAAAAACATCCTTCTTTAAAAAAATGAAACCATCTTTTTGCATCATATTGTGTAGATCAAGTGAGACTAGTCTTTGTTTAAACTACATCATTTTTTGTACATAAAAAACAAGTTTGCAAGTAAAATCAACTTAATTTTATCATGTAGATCAAACAAAATAAGTGTTTTGCAATGATTTTTAGACATATTTATTCAACTAAGAAGATATTTTTTTACACTACACCTCGAGTTTCTATGAAGATATTTTTATTATTGGGGTTTCTTCTGCTACAGCGCTTACTAATTCAGTGGTGCAGTGGATGATGCACTGATTCTGGTTTAACATGTTAGCCTGGGGCAAAGGCCTGCTGCCATAGAGAGAGGTGACATGCAATAAATAACTGTTAAAATATGGGGATAACGGGGCACACTTAAGTTTAAGTTCCATGTTCTGTCCTCTTCCATTACCTTTCCTGATGTTTTAGATTTTTGCCGTGGTATCGTTTCAGTATCGGTGTCGAGATATTTAGGCAGGGTATCGTATCAAAGTCAGAATTTTGGTATCGTGACTCTACAAGGAAACGTAAAGCAGAGGATCACGTTGAGTCGTCAACATTTAGTTTCTGTGTGCTGTTAATCTTCTAATGAGGTGTTGCTGTACACGTTAATGCAGTCGGTGTTTAAAGGATTTGAATGATCTCATTTGTGTATTGGAATCATGTTTAGAGACACTATGCACACACACACATATACAGCCTCTGTTCACACGTGCTGCAGCTTGGTTTAAACCCGTGATGCTGTTGGACTCTTTAAGTCGTCTTCAGGTGTGTTTAGATTGAGGGGTTAAAGATGGCTCCTCTCTGCTCCTCCATCTTCAGCCTTTAATCAGACAGCGATGTGCAGATGGTCTCTCTCTCCAGCCTTGTATGGTTTCTACATGTCAAAGACGGTCAGCCCGTAGACGTGTGCTGAATGTGAGGAATGTGTTCATATGTGTAATATAAATATTGATGGAGGGAGTCGGAGGCGGCCTGCTGGGTCCACCACTCATTTATTATGTGTGCGAGGTCATCGGTGATTTAATCCCGTCTGTATGGAAATGTTTTACAGTCTATTATTAATGTTTAAAGGTTAGTTAATTAAAAATCATCGTAGTAGCCTGTGAATGTTTCTTCTCATGTTCTCAACCAGATTAGAGCTGTTGTTAATATAATTACTCGTGATGTTGCTTGAGGCGGTGCATGTGGAGCTACGTACTGTACAGGGAGGGCTGAATAATTCACCCCTCTAAATATCTCGTTTTGATGTTTCAAACATGATTACATTTGTAATTATTTCCTGTAAATTAAAATCAATGCCGGTTATGATGAATGTATACCAGCTACAATCACATTATTAAATGATGCCGTTGTTGAGTTCCTCCCGGGGTCTTACAGTTACTCGGAGAAAAGTTGGCTCTCATTCCTCAGTTTGTGCATCCTTCGATTCCTTTACTAGCCTCCTCTCCTCGCACCTTAATCCCTCCCACCTGAGATGCGAGCGAAGGAGGCGAGGAAGAGACGCGAGGAGAGAGGAGTCGAGGGAACAAGCGTTTAACAAAATGAGATATCCGTCCTTCGGAGCAATCGTTTTAAAGCGACGTCCGTTAAATATGACGCGTGTCACGTCTCTTTTCTACGTCAAGGATGCTGAGAACACATACAGAAGGAAGGAAACACCTGTGCATCCTCGCTCTTTGTTTCCTCCGCCAGTCTCCTCTTTCCTCCAGATGCATTTTAGGAATTAAGACCTCCTTCAAGATGGCGCGTTGAGATTGATTTCACAGACACAGACAGGTGGACGGAGGAGACGAGGAGGCACAAAATAGAGAAATGAAAAGAGCATAGTGTCTAAATAATGTTAGCTATTTTTAGAGAAGAATAGATCACCAAACTCTGAGCTTTATCCCGCCTTTTTAACGCTTTTCCGTGCTGCATAGAAACAGTCCAAGCTGCTGGTTGCTTTCCATGTTTGTTTTTGGTACAAGACCTCTCAACAATCGCGGCTCTTGCAGCATTGGGTGGAGTCATCTAGTGCCAGAACTCCAGGTGTTTCTGACCAGTCATCCAGTGTGATGTCTAGTGTGGAAAAAGACCCAAATATGAGTAACCTTGCACGGCAGCTGGATTCTCGCAATGTCATGAGATCAGGAAAGAATTGCAGAATCACATGAAAAGTTTAGCGTTTTTATCTGGCAAGTCCTGTGAGGAGCTACTACAGCCACGGCGTGGTTTAGGTGTGTGTGACGTCACAGAGAGGCGACAATGGCGGCTCCTGAAGAGGTTAGCGTGGATGCTGCATAGCATCAGTTCTATCAGAACTGGAGAGTATTTCTTCATTGGAAGAAGAGCAAAGAACGGCTTGTCTAAACAGAAAAGATGTTTTCGCTCTTCTCCTGACTGGCTTCAGCAAGAGTTTGATTGACAGATGGTTCATCCAATCACCTGCCAAGTATTTCTTGTTTCCATTGACGGCTTCTCAGATTGTTCTGTGTAAAGAATAATGACATATCCACTATTTACTCCTGTTTGAGTAACGTTTGTTAAAGAGCTTTTAAATCATCCAGATTTGTGTCTCCAGTAGGAAGAAGCCGAGGGTTCACTAATGCCTTGTTTTGCTCTGTTTCATTGGATTTGTTGACGATATGAAGAATACAGAATAACAGAGGTCTGATCCATTAAACTATTAGTGCAATCTTCTTGCAATTTGAAAATTGCACTCCTTTGAAATGTTATTTTCTTTAGAAGATAAATAATGACTCATTTATAAATCTCATAGCTATAAAACCTTGAGTCAAGTTCAGTCCGACAGCAGCTCAGTGAAAACTTCCTATTCAACATCTGGACTAAACAGGTTGTGGCAGATAATTCTCATTTCCTGTCAATACCGGCACCCTTAGTTACAGGATGTGTGTGATGTATCTGTGCTTTAAATCAAGAGCAGCACACTGTACTGTATCTGCAGCCTTCTGTCTTTGTACGAGTCGTATATCTCGTTATGTTTTCAGACGACGGAGCCATATGGGCGCCGTCAATCCTAAAACGCTCGTCCTTTTTACATGACGGAGAGTTGTTTCACCGCTTGCTGTGACTTCCTCCAACACTTTGATGTAGTCTCACACCCGTCGCCTCCAGCTTCTACTTTAATGTTTAAAGAAGAAGGAAGTTTAAGGTTTTAAATGTTTGATGAGTGCTTCCCTTAATGAACGGAGTTATCAGCCGTGGCCAAATGGTTCACACGTGATCACCACGCTTTCACATTGTTCTATATATTAATTCACAGACGTCATTCACAGTTCTTTCTTTGTGTTCTGTTTAACACAGCTTTTCAAACTGGTTAAGGGGAATCTGAATCCCCACCAACCGCTGTGATACTGTGGGGAAATATGGTAAATCCCTTTATGCCGCGTTAAAAACCTCCCACGTAGGTGAAATCCGTTTAAAGGTCCGCGCTCTGGGGTTGAGGAGAAAATGATCTTTTTCCTGCCGTTTTCAAAGCCACACTAAAACCCCCGCCGCTCTGAAATTTTGATTTGTAAGAGCCGGTTTCAAACAGCGCCGAGGTTTCAGCCTCGTACGCCACGCAGAGCGGTGTTTGTCCCGGCGTCAGGTTGGATCAGGAGCTTGTGTCTGATGGTGCTGGACAGCTTTGTCCCTCTCTGCGGGGGACGCAGGAAGCTTTTTACCACTACAGCTGCTGCAACCAATCATTTCTCCTGTTATAGATTACTGTAGTGACCAGTTTTTCATAAAATCATTAGTTAATTAGTCTAGAAAATGTAAAGAAAATAGTAAAAAATGTCCATCACATCTTCAGTTTGCTTGTTTTTTTCTGACCAACAGTCAAAGATATTCAATTTAAAACAATATCAAAATGGAAAATTTAAGAATCTTCACATTGAGAAACTGAAACCATCAAATATTCATTTGCCACGAAAGATACGCCAACACAAAGCACCAAATATGATGTGCTCGATGACTTTAGACTCTACGTGACATAATAAAAAATGACTTTCAACTCGACTTGGACTTTTAACACCAGGGACTCGTGAACTTGAACTTGAGCCTTTTGACTTGAAAATACAAGTTGATAACCTTCCCTCAAGGTCAAAGATGAAAAAGTATGTTATTTAAGTGTGTGCATTAAGAAGATCAACTGCCTGGTACCGATGCTAACTGAGATGTTGGCTTTATTTACTTTGTGAGAAACCCTATAGTGATTTATTTTGGAAGAGGATTCACGCGTAGGGAAATAACTGAACTGAACAAACTGAATTTCTATCTTTTGTTGGTTGTTGCTGAATCCATGAAAAGTGTTTTTTCATTGAACTCTGGACTCTTTATTTTTGGTGAATATTATTGGGACTTGAATTTGATTATCTTACACTTAAAGCATCATTAGGGGAGATTGAAGCAAATATGATTAAAAAAAGTTATTTTTTATAAAACGGTCGCTATATCCTGACTGTAGTTCATGAAACAGGTAACCTGAAAAAAATCATGTTCTTCTGTGTCCTCCGGTGTCCTCCGGTGTCCTCCGGTGCTCCTAACGGCATCTGCAAGATTTCACAGACCGGAGGAAAACAAGCAGTAAGAGCTGATCTGAGGTCTGCTGTCCATCTGCCGTCTCTGAGAGCCGGCTGTCAATCACTCTGAACTCCGACCAAACGGTCAAACTAGGCAGCGCTGATCAAATATGAATCAATATTCTGTTACGTTAATGCCTATTTCTCTCCTCATGTTTTCAGATTCATCTTGTAGTGCACGGTTTAGCTGGAAAATGAGAACGTTTGTGACGCTGCCGCCGCCATTGTGAAATCTGTTGAAGGAATGCCAAGTTCCGGTCACATGACCGGAGCACAGCCAATAGGAACGCTCTCTCAATGAAATGACCTGTGATTGGTCAAAGTCTCCCGTCACGGGCTAGATGTTCTAAAGCCTGAAAACAGAGCCATGAGGAGGAGCAGAAGTCTAGTTTTCTCTCAGAACACTTGAATTACAATATGCTGAAAGATTATTATGTGATTTTTGCCCAATGATGCCAAAAAAATATATACTGCCTACTGCAGCTTTAACTCCCCAGATCCACGTTGTTTGAACCAATCCAACAGCATCCGTCAAGTTTGAGGAGAAAACCATGAAGAACTGACGTTACATTACTGAACGCCAGTTACTCTGTTGATACAATGACATTACATTTGGTGAAGAGCGCATTATGACTTGTTTAGGACTTGGAGTGCAAAGACTTGACACTTACTTGGTCGCACCTCTGCTGTATATATTATTGTCTGTAAATGTCACTGCTTTTATCTCATGAACTATGACATGATTTAGCTTTTGCTAACCTCTTTCTTTCTCTCTCTTTCTCTCTTTATCTCTCTCAGCTCTCAGTCCGTGGATCTCGTCTTTCTCCCGCTCCGGCGTGAGAGACTTCTCCCAGCTGACCCTTGACCTGACGAGGAATGAGCTGATTGTGGGTGCCAGGTGAGGAACCTTAAATCCACTCAGCTCTTCGCCTCACAGAGCACATTACTGAGGACGTGATAGCCTTTCTGACTCACTCACGCGGTGCCGGTTGTTCGGATAACGATGCTTCTTAAGTGGCCTCGTTGGACCCGGTCGAGCTTTGAATTTAGCAGAAATATGTCATGATGTCACAGCAGCGTGTTCTGGTTTTGCCTGATTTGACCCTGTTTAAAAACACACTAATGCAACCAGTAGTTCATGCACCACTCACACGAAGCTAAAAACAATGTGTTAAGACTGACGGACGGTCACAGTGTGGCCTTTAATCGGCTTTGCTTTAAGTTGACAGCAGCTAAAATGGCCTGTCTCTTCTCTCATACTTCATATTTTCTGGATAAAGTCTTGTCACGTTGTGCACACACACTCTTATCTCTATGTTTCCTCTCTCTCTCCTCGACCCAGAAACTACCTGTTCAGACTGGACCTCAGCAACATGTCGCTGATACAGGTAGGCCGGCTGCTCTTCTTCTTCTCTGTTGTTGAGGACGTTAATGTCTGCTGGTTTTAGATAGAGGTCAACCCATTTGGATTCTAAAAGGCTGATATAATAGTGAAGATCTGGATCAGGAAAACGCTGATTAATCGGTTGATATCGGCTACTTCTACCGTTTTTACTGAACCAGTTTCTGTCAATTTAATCATTCGTAGAACATCCTGAAGTGTGATTTGGTGGATTACATCGTAGGAATGAGTTACTGGCCAGGATTACTTCTGTTGTGCGTCTCGTACGTTGTTAAATGCTACTCTTATAAACCATTAATGTTGGTTCATATTCCCGCGGTAAAGAGGATCCTTAAGTATGCGATTTCATTTCATTAATGGATGGTTACCTGGCTGGATTATTTGGAAGAGAGAACGGCAAATTGGTAAATTAAAGTAACAGTAAATGATTTTCCTGCCTGTCTTGTATCGTGGACAAAGAGTAGTAGTAGTAGTAGTAGTAGTAGTAGTAGTAGTATTAGTAGTGGTAGTAGTAGTAGTAGTAGTAGGAGTAGTAGTAGGAGCAGTAGTAGTAGTGGTAGTAGTATTAGTAGTGGTAGTAGTAGTAGTAGTAGGAGGAGTAGTAGTAGGAGCAGTAGT
>CAKAKR010007117.1:0-14705 GCA_916700685.1 Adelosebastes latens | reverse complement strand
AGGAGGAGAAGGAGAGAGAACAGGAGAGCAGGAGAGAGCAGGAGAAGGAGAGAGAGAAGCCATCGCTAACGGCTAAGCTACTGCTAAGCTACTGTTATGCTACAGTACGATAGCCCAGCTAGCGTTAGCCGAGCTGAATATGTGTGGTTAAGTCTCTAAAAAGGAGCGGGTTATGAGTGCTTAAGCAGAACTAGTGTAGGTATAAATGTAGCGGGTAATTAGCCGCTGTAATGAAGAGTATATAACTATATTGCCCTGGATGTGCTAGAGCAGCTACAGAACACAGCAGCACACAGAAAGACAGGCAACTGGAAATGACGCAATACGCTTACCGCAAGCATGTCAGCACGTCAGGAAGAGGAGCATACAGTCAATAATAACAATACAGTCAATAAGTCACCTTCACTGTCTGTGACATATTCTACAGATGTCTAGACATCGAAACTGTAGTAATGTAGCTGATATGATGTTAATATACTGTTAATAGATCACTTTCACCGTCTGTTGCTGCTGTGAGACGTGCGCGGCACGCGTCAAAAATAGGCGAGACCTCTATTCTCAAAATGAGACGCACATCTTACGCGGGCAGTGTGGCTACTCTAACCTGTTAACAGGGACGCCGAAATAAAAAAACAACAGGTAACGCAGCCCAGGGGGATCAGCCAGTGGTGCATATCTGTTTCTGAGTGTTATTGTCATGTAGAAGTTGCTGTGAGGCTGGAGAAATAAGGAAAGCGGGTGTATGTGAAGGAAATAGCAGCTGATACGCCTCGACAGAGAAGCGTATTTCTACCGGAGGGAGAGGAAGACACCTGCAAATTAAAGGATTAAAAACAAACTAAACACCTGGTAAAGGACGGGGTTAAAAGGAGGGTTTCTTAAAAGTATAAAAGTAAGTTAAAAGGAGAAAAACAGGGTTAAGAAAGGCGGAGAGGGCAAGTTCGTCTGGACATCATGACCAACTTCCGGCCCATCTCCAATCTCCCCTTTCTGTCTAAAATACTGGAACGTGCTGTCGCCTCACAACTCAAAACCCACCTCATCTCCAACGACCTGTATGAACCATTTCAATCCGGTTTCTGCTCAAAACACAGCACAGAAACAGCCCTCCTCAAAGTCACCAACGACCTCCTCCTCTCCTCAGACTCTGGTCACCTCAACATCCTCATCCTCCTCGACCTCACTGCAGCTTTCGACACCATCAACCACACCATTCTTCTCTCCCGCCTTGAATCCTCCCTCAACATCACCGGCACTTACCTCTCCTGGCTAAAATCATATCTCACAAACCGACAACAATTCATCAACATCAACAACTGCACCTCCTCCCCCACTCCTCTGTCCCAAGGCGTCCCCCAGGGTTCGGTGCTTGGTCCCCTTCTGTTCATCCTCTACCTGCTTCCCCTTGGTCACATCATACGCCGCCATGGCCTCCACTTCCACTGCTACGCCGACGACGTCCAGCTCTACATTACCACAGAATCCATCACCACCACTACACACTACACTCACCAACTGCCTCACTGAAATTAAATCATGGATTCAAATCAACTTTCTCAAACTCAACTGTGACATATCAGACATGCTCATCAAATCACTCACCAAAACCACTCACAACTTCTGCTTCACCATCGACAACTCCACTCTGTCCCCCTCCCCTCACATCCGTAACCTCGGAGTGATTTTCGACAGCCACCTCTCCTCCGAACACCACATCAAGCACATCACCAGGACAGCCTTTTTCCACCTTAAAAACATCACTCGTCTCCACCCATCACTCTCCTTCTCTGCTGCCGAAACTCTCATCCACGCTTTCATCACTTCCAGAATCGACTACTGCAACAGCATTCTTTACGGCTCAACATCTAAAGTCCTCAATAAACTTCAATACATCCATAACTCTGCTGCCCGTCTGCTTACCCATTCCCGCTCCCGTGATCACATGACCCCAGTCCTCCAGAACCTCCACTGACTCCCTGTCCCACAACGCATCCAGTTCAAACTCCTTCCCCTCACTCACAAAGCACTCCATAACCAGGCCCCCTCCTACCTCACAGATCTGCTCCACCATCACACTCCTTTCCGCTCCCTCCGCTCCTCTGATGCCAACCTCCTGTCCATACCACTCAGAACCAAGCACCGGACCTGGGGCAACAGAGCATTTGCCATAGCAGCCCCCTCCCTCTGGAACTCACTCCCCAAACACATCAGAGACTGCACCAACCTGTCCACATTCAAGTCACAAATCAAAACTCACCTTTTTAGAACGGCTTTAATGTGTAATTAATATTGTGTGTTTTGTATCTTTTTATGATGTCCTTGTTTTATGATCTTTTTATCTGTGTAAAGTGTCTTTGAGTTTTTAGAAAAGCGCTATATAAATAAAATGTATTATTATTATTATTATTATTATTATAATTAAAGAACTGGACCTTGATGGTCAAGTGTCCCCCAAACAGGCCGCGAAGAAATGGGAGAACCTTAAAAGAAGTACAAGGTTAATGGTTTGTTGTTATTTATTATAAATATTGCTGTTTAAAATGCTGAATAGATATGTCTAACATGCCATTGTTTGTAATAGGAACTAAAAAGGCCTCCCACTGGGTCTGGAACCGATCAGGGGGAGGAAGCGCCTGCATCATGGCCATTCTACCTAGCTATGCATGAGGCATTAGGCGCCAAACCATCTGTAGCTCCCCCTGTCCTCATTGCCTCATGTCTGTCAACCCCCACCATTCTCCCTAGTCACACAAATGCTGCCTCATGCTCCTCTCCAAATCCCCCAGAGTGTTCCTCCCTCCCAAGCCCCTCCAATCTAGCCTCACCACCATCACCACCATCACCACCATCACCACCCTCACCTGAAACCACTCAGCAGCCACCAGCCAAAATAAAAAGGAAAAGCACTAATGCAGTGCTGGACTTCATGGAAAATGAAGCTGAGAAGGAAGACCAAAGACACCAACAAATCATGCAGCAATCCGATACATTTTTAAACTTTTTGAAAAAATGGTAGAAAAAATGTGAGGTTTTTTTCTGATGTTTTTTTTTCCGTATGGTTATAAGTGGTAAATATTTATGTTGAGCTGTAGAGTTCATGTTTTTTGTTTAAAACACTATCTTGACATATTTATTTTGAAATATAAAACCACTAATAAACTTTTGAGTATCCGTTCATAGTGTCCTTCATGTCTTGGGTGTTTTGGTGCCAGTGCAGTACCCTAGTAAATGTTTTGGTACCAATGCAGTACCCTAGTAAATGTAGGTAGACAGGTGATGAGAGCAAAACATATTCAATATTTGTTCAGAAATGTCATGCCCACTGCTACATTATACTATATCAACATAAGGATTTCATTGTTTATTTTTGTAACTGCAGTGCTACAGTGGCATTGTTTTGCCATGTGAAATATAGCAACTGATTGCTGCTACTGAAGATCTGATAACCTTGGAAATTTGTGGGTCAGATAATATAGAAGGAAAATACTTTGCATATTCTTGGTATAACTGCAAGAGAAGTAATCTTCAACTAGACATTAAGAGAAGGGCATGTATGGCAGTTGGGTCATTCTTGTGTTTAAAACACAACTACTAGTATACTGATGTGACATTGAAAAGAAACTGAATAGAAACTAATGACACTTCTTTAGTGATAAAGGGAATTGTGATCTGTTAATGTCATCCGACAAGTGATACAAGTCTGTGAAGGGCTACCTCTGCATACCAGTATTTTAAATAAAGGTGTAATCTTTGTGTGCTTTTTACTTTATGAACCATGTAAACATACATGCCAGTGGATGGCAACACTAGCTCATGAAAAAGTTGTCAGTGGCATTTGTCATGCTCTGAGTTACACTGAAGAAATTGTATAACCGACCTTTATGTTCTTAACCTTTGTTCTGTGCCCCTACTAATATGCAAGTGTGGCAAGATAGTGTGAATTGATGGTCCAAGAGGTAGAGGGAATTTGTCTCTAACTTGCTGTGATTAGGCAGAAGAAAAAAATAGACAAAACAAACTTATATGGCCAGGTTGCACAGTTTTTAATGCCATTTTTTTCCTAAATTGGAATGGCTCCATCAAGATAAATGCAAAATGTGCACAACACAAAATAGATGTGCACAAAATTCAGGAAACAAACAAGATATCTGACAACCATGGTATGACAAAAATAACAAAAAAATCAGACACAAAGTTCATTACAGGTAGTCATGCTCATGCATGTGTTACGTGCCGTGCTGTGTTGCATGTATGTTGTGTTTTTGTGCCCTGTTCTGTCTCCTCAGGTGCCCCCCCCCCCCTCCTCCCCTGTGCAGCTGCATATATATAAATATATATATATACAGTATATAACTTAAGGTAACATATTTATATTAATGAATAAATCCAAATTACCATTGCAAGACTTACCTGAACGTTGAGGCTGTGGAACGATTTACGATTTACATAATCGGCCTCATTGTCACTCAGACATGCAGAGATAGGAATGTGTGTGCAATCTATTGCACCTAGCACTCTGGGGAACCCTGTGAAAAGAGTAGGCTGAATTTACTATAGGCTTGCAAGAGTATACGTCATAGGGTCTGCATTATTTATAGATCATGTAGTCACATAGGTTAATGCCTACCTGCCATGTTATAAAAGCCCTCTTTTATGGTCTGCGTGGGCAAGTGGCCAGGGAAAACAATAAAGGCATCTAGCAGCTCTGTCAGAGCACGTGCAACCTTATGTATTGCGCTGCAGACTTTGTTTTTGCTGAGGCTTTCAGCGTCACCCACAGCATACAAGAAAGTGCCTGTAGCAAAATAGCGCATAGCAATACACACTGTCTGCGGCACTGTAAGAGCACAGCTGCGACATGTCACACTGGCAACATATGGTTCAAGGAGCTCACACAGGTACACCAGTCCCTCAGACGAGAATCTATAACGCTCGTACAAGTAATCATTGGGAAATGATAATGGGTTTTGGCGGTCCCTAAAGACTCTCGCCCTCCGAAGAGACCCTCTAACTATCCGCGCACCTAAGTCAACGGGATCTTCCACAAATGGTGATGCCATTTTCCAAGAGAACTGATTGGTCAGTGGGCGGTGCTTTTATAGGCGTTGATCTCTTGCCTTTGGCAATGTCTGACTGGTGAATACTGGTGGGTATGTTATCTATTTTTTGTGATTGTATTACACTGCGGTTTGTGTAGAAGTGGTGTGTGTTGCAGGCTGACAGTCATCCAGGGGCACCGCTCCGGCCTCTGGTCCGTGGTGCCTGCGGGGAGAAGAAGGATGAGAGCGCCCTAGGGCATGAGTGGATATAGCTGAATGTAGGGGGGTACGGGGGCCCCTAGGAGGGGGTGCTGAAGAGGAGGAGCGGCGTCTTCAGTCAGCACTAGGCCCTATGGCTCTGGACAAGGTGGGGAAGTGTTCCTCGTTCTCCAGTTCCAATACCCTGGGGTTTATTGGACGGGAGAGGTAAGGTGATTGGGTGGCGAGGAAGAGGGAGAAGAAGAGACAGGAGAAGAGGAGGGTAATACCAATCGCAACCCTAAAAGACAACAGGTTTTAAAAATGGTCATGGGTAACAATCTGGTCCCGTAGCGTTTGGTAGCCCAACCGGCTGCTACTTTGAGAGCCAGTTGGTTCCCTGGGAGTGAGTGTGGAAATGGTGGTGTTGTAGTGTGTTTCCAGAATGTCCATGTTATTTTTTAACCATTGCTGTGTGTTTTGCGTGAACCTTTTCCTGTGTCTGTTCTGTTGGTGATGATGGCTTGATAAACTGTGTGAGCTTTCTGGTTTGACTCATCATGCCTGGTGGATATTGCTGTGTGTGCTTAGCTAGTCTGATGATTCCTAGGTGGTGGACGGCTTGGATGAGTTTAAAGTGTGCCTTAGCAGTTTGTCGGGTTTGTGAAGTCTGGGGGGTGAAGGTGAGTGTCTGGTGGTGTATGTGGTTCTGTCTGTGTGTGACCTATGTGGTTGTGTGTGTCTAATGTGCTCATGTCTATTTCTAGGTGTGCAGCTAGTTGGTGACCAGCTCTCCCCCTATCCCGACCTCGTCGGTGCTCTGGCCCCCCAACCCTGTGCCCAGACTGTGGACACACCTGGAGGTTCCAGTTGTCGATTCTCCTTGGGGGTTCTGGCCTGTACCGTGGTCCTGGGCTCCTCCGGGTTTGGTGTCTGGATGCCATGCTGCCTGGTTGGAGTACTCAGTGGACAATTGTAGGACAAGTTAGTGGAACAAAGTTCTTCCTCTGTCCCAAGGGTCAGGTGAATATCCCTCCCCCAGAGAGGGTAGAGTCTCTGTTATGGGTCATGAGTCCGGGCGTGTAAAGAAGGGTTAAAACTTAACTTTTAATTCTATTTGTTTAAAATGTTTGAAGGGGGGGGGGGGGCAAAGATCCCAAAGTACAAATTGTTTTTAGATTAAAAACGGGGTTAAGGGGTCTTGTTGGGATGGATTATTATAGGTGTGGTTTAAAGGATGATTTCTGGCAGATGGGTGGTGGGTGAGTGGGCTGTTGACTGCGCCAAGGAAATAGCCGGTTCGTCGTGCTACGGTTGCTAAAAATAGTAACGCGCTACCAGAATATGGCTGATGATCATCGCCTCAAAACCCGTGACACCCAAACCTCATGCCATTAATATTTAGCAAACACATATGAATAGATGGTTTTATGGTGGATCGTTTATCGTTGCCGTTATAATGACGGTCATTTATCATTATTATCGCTATTTCCTATTGGCTTTATTATTAAGGTTCGTCGAGCTATTAATGCTATGAATAGTAACGTTAACGCGCAACCAAAATACGGCTGATGATCATCGCCTCGTATCCCGTGTTGTAATGATATGAAAGATGTAATTGGCTTTATTATTAAGGCTGTCCAAACGGTGTGTTAATATTGTCTGTTGTGCTTAATCTATGGTAGAAATTAAGCATTGTGTGCTGTATGTAAATATTACAATATTTTGTTTATCACAAGCATTGACTATGCCAGTAATATCAAAGGTAACTTTATGCACTTGCCATTGTGATTAAGTAAAAGCCTATCATTAAGGAACAGGACAGAATAGTTTATATATAATATTATAATATAATTTAATAGAATATAGGCTAATAAAATAGATTATTATTAATACTATTATTACTAGAATAGAATAAATATATTGTATATAATATAATTCAGTGGTATGCTATATACTGTATTTGAATGAAAAAGAACACTTGTATTGAGTCATCTTCATAAAATATTTATTATAAACAAATTTAAAAAAACAGTGCAGTAATAAAATCAGTGCAATTAGTGGTATATACATTTGTCAACAATAAAAAAACAGGAATACAATGTTATGGAACAAAATAGAACAGAATGATTTATATAATATAATATAATATTAATATAAATTAATATAATATAATAAAATAAAATATATTATAAATACTATTATTACTAGAATAATATATATATAATATAATGCAATACAATAAAATATAATATAATACCATATTATATAATATAATACCATGTAATAGAATAGAATATAGTATTGTATAATATAATATAATAGATTATTATTAATACTATTATTACTAGAATAGAATACAGTATATGAAATAGTATATAATACAATACAATATAGGCTAATGTGCACAGAGTTATCAGGGTCGAGCATCTTTTTTTGTGCCATATCCCCGGGCTTCAAGTGCAGCCCTCCACTCAGCCAGAGTCACGGTGGCTGTGGCCTGACAGTACCAATTCCCAAAGTACTGCTGGTGGGTGGCAGGGTCCCGCCTCCTCTGACACTGCTTGCAGGCGATGGCGTCACTCTTCCTTGAGTATTTCCTCTTCCTTTTGCCACTCTGCTCCTCCTCCTGTCTTTTCCTCTTGTGGTAATGCTGGGTTGTGTAAGGTACATCTGTCAGGGAAGAACCTGCAGGAACCACAGATTGGAAGGCAGGCAAGAGAGGTTGTGGCGCAGGCAGGTGAGGTTGTGGCGCAGGCAAGAGAGGTTGTGGCGCAAGCAGGAGAGGTTGTGGCACAGGCAGGTGAGGTTGGGCTGCACACAGGAGAGGTCCGGGCACAGGCAGGAGAGGTCTGGGTGAAGGAAACGGAGGTTGGGGAGCTGCCTGGAGAGGTGGCTCAAGAGCTGCAAGGAAGAGCGGCCTAAGACCGGCAGATGGAGTCATGTTCAGTCTTTGTTTCAGCTGGGCCATCCCTGCAGTATTAGGGGGCAAAACAAATATGTGGGGATTTGCCACACTGCTGTTAGGCATACAGGGTCTGCCTTTCCTTTCCACTGCAGGAGGCAGGCTCTCTGGGCTGACGAAGGTGATGTTTGAAGTGGAGATGGCCTGCTCCATCACACTCTTCTCCTGCTGCCTTTCCCGTTTGCAGTACCTAAAAATATTCAAAGTATTATTTTTTGTATACCATATTGTAATATAAAAGTACAATACTAGGCTATTACCTCACTAGCTTAAGCGTTTATTAACTCACCAACTAGCGATTGTTGCACTATTCATGACGGGGAGCTGGATCGTGGTCCTCTCCATCACCACGGCATTGTTCAAAATGACTTGCCGGATGTGGAGGTATGCCCCGGTGACCAGGCTCCAACGCTTGTGCCTTACTCCGTTTATACGCCTGGGGCCACTGAAGTCCTCGCACAGTCTGGCAAAAACTGCCTCACATACGCGATTGCAGTCAGGCCACTGTGCTAGGCTCCTCCCTCCCGCAAAGCATCTGCAAAGGTATTGAGCACATTAGCGTTAGTGCAAGTAATTATATAATAGCATGCAGCATTGTCATGCCTGCTCAACAAAACATACGTACCGTTTTGTACTCTCCATACCAGGCACAACATTTTTTTTTGTGGCCCTGAATCTGCCTTTTGCGATCGTGTCCTGTTGGCGTGGAGGGTATAAAGTGCGTCCTTTATCGAATTGGGATAGGCACTCCCATAGGCCAATGACTCGGGCGGCCTCCTCTCTCGACAGGGCAAGACTGTGATCTTTTAAATTGACCAAATAGTCTGCTAAGTCCTGGACTGCTTGGAAGCCCTCAATGTTGTCAGGTCCAACTGAGTCCTATGTTAAACAAAAAAGAGTGATGAAAATCAAAAATGTATTTTACAATTTTAAATATTATGTCCATTTGAAGTTATTACAGATGTTACATGAAAGAAGTTTAAAACATTATAAAAAATGTAAACCTACATCATGACTGGTGGAACCTGATGCTGTTGAAGGCTGCTCATCTGTGGAGCTGGTTGTGTCTGGCTCAAGAGCTAAATTAGAACAAATTAAAGCAAATACAGAGAGAACATGTATGAACATGTGATATTGATGTTTTATGTGTTAATATAAATCACAATTATTGGCTCCTTTTAAAAATTCAATAAAAACTTACCACTCTGCATAGTGGCAACAGGTTCAGTGGGTGGTGCTATATGTGATGCAGTAGCAGGCAGTGCTGTGGTTGCAGATGAAGTGGTGGGTGAAGATGGGGTGGTGGTTGAAATTGTGGGTGCAGATGAAGTGGAAGGTGAAATGTTGGGTGCAGATGGTGTGGTGCTGTTGCCAGTCGGGGCTGATGGAGTGCACAGTTGTGGGGGCCATATTGCATCCATGGTGGGAACAGTCAGATCCTCCATGTCAAATATCTCCAAACAAGCCTCCCCCTCTGCAACTGTGATGTCCTCTGTTTCCAGTGTTGTGAGTGCCAACTTGTAGTCCTCCATGACTGCATTATTTTGGTTGTACAGGTATTCAATACCTATGAGCTCTCCTGAAACAACAACAAAAAGCTTCATAGTTGACAGACAGGAATGCGTGCCTGCCTAAAATCTATTGTAATTTACCACATGCATACAATAATTATTTAGTACATGCATACCAGTGTATTTCCATGGGGGGTTGTACTCCACCAGTTTTCTCCCAAGCACCTCTTCTGACAGCTGGTTGGTAGCATGCCTAAGAAGGCCACTGTAGGAGTGTGGCCCTTCTCTCCCCTCTGCTGTCATGATCCTGTCTTCATTCCACCTGGCAAGACCATCAACAAGATATGCCTGGAAAATGTTGTCACTTGCCAGGGTTCCTGAAAAAGATTAAATATTTGTATTGTGATTCCTTGGATGCAAATATATTAACAAATGTAATAAATATCATTTTATTACAACTTATAAGGAAACCTAACGGTGTGCGCTCTTTACCTGGGATGAAGCGGTTCATGTGCAAATGAAAACTCTCCAGTGAAGTGGAGCCTCTGGCACACCGGTATGTCGGAAGCACAATACCGCCCTTCTTCAGTGTCCCAGTCTGCGTATACAGCTGGAAACCTGGAGGGTCCTGGAGGCAGGGGATGTGCTTGCGCTGGTCCTTCCAGATTTCCGCCATCCTTGCAGAGTTGATCAGTGGCACACCAAGAGTGTTGCAGCCCCTCTCTCCATCATATGCCTCGATCAACTGCTTGAGCATCACTTCCATCTCACTGGTTTCCCGGATGGTCCTCTTGCAGTGAAGCTGCATCTCTGCCTTGGTGATGTGGCGTGTCACATCTGCTTCTGTGGGACGCATGTGGCTTGCTCCTAGCTCCGCCCGCTTGGCTTAATTATATAATTAAGTATTAAGGGTTAGGTACCTGGGTTGGGGGGTTAGGGTTAGGGTAAGGTATTCAGGGTAAGCCTTCTCCCCCAGGGATTGGGTTAGGTGGGTCAGGGTTAGGTTTGGGTTAGGGTTGGGGTTGGGTGATCCTGGTTTGGGTTTTGTTGCACTGGCCTACTGATCTGTTTATGATTGTCTAAGTGTGAGGGATGTTACTGTGTGTTGTGTCTGTATTGCTGTGTGGAACAGTGGATGAGAGGCAAAGGACAGCTGGAGGACCAAGCAAGGAGGACCAGTGGGCAGGTAAACTGCTACCTGGGCTGGAACCTTTTAGTCAATGGTAAGGTACTGCACAGGTCCTGATAAAAGTAAGTCCAGATAAAACAAGAGGGGGCTTGCGCTTTTGGCACACCCAAGAAGGAGCACCACCGCGAGACCAAGATATAAAGGAGAATAAAATCAAAACTGTGCATGATATATATAGAATAAATAAGAACATAAGAAAGAATAAAAATGTAAAAAGCATGCATAAGTGCTGTAGTAAAAAGTGCTAAAAACTGTTCGGAATCATGCATAAATTATTTTGGTGTGGTCACATGTGCGCTCCCTCAAGTGTGCGCACAGAAGCACAGGCCCCCAAAGATAAAATGGACTGATAGAAGATGAATAAGAAATAAAGGCATACATTAAGACAGATATATAAAAGAATATAAAATGGGATAGAACAATAAACATAGAAATTCATAGTTGGAGACTCTGGATAAAATGTATTAATTGTGGATAAAATAGAGAGGAATAAAATAAATTAAAAGATTAAAAAGCATGCAATATACAAATATACAATAGTTGGGAGTTCTGCATGCATGAGTATTAGCAGCAAGCCTTAAATATTGAGATAAAAGGTAAAATAATGCTATATAAAGAAAGTGCTTGAAGGTACATGCAGAATATATATGAATAAATACACACATACTGAATAGAATGGGGTAGTATAAAGGAATACGATAAAATAAATATAAACATATAAAAATATATATAAAGGAGAATAAGATAGACGAAGAACAATGCATAGATATATGAATAGATAAGTAATTAGAACATATACATGTAGAATAAATAAATAAAAGAAAGGGGAGGACCTGTGAGAAGCCCATTTTGGAGTGGATGGAGAATGAAATGCACGTGAAGTAGTTTGGTGGAAGACTTTAATTATGTTGTCATGCTTTCCTCCAGGGGGGTCCCAGGTAGCAGCGCGGAGGAGTATTGTCCTTGTGTGCTGTGGGATTGGGATTGGGGGTGGGGTTAGGGGGTTGGGGTCAGGGTTAGAGGGAGGCAGAGAGTAGAGACAAGGGGTTGGGGTTAGGGTAAGGGTTAGGGTCAGGGGTCAGGGTTAGAAGGGAGTGGAAAGTAGAAACGAGGGGTTAAGGGTTAGGGAGTTGGGGTCAGGGCTAGAGGGAGGCGTAGGGTAGAGACAAGGGGTATGGTTTAGGGTCAGGGGTCAGGGTAAGAAGGGAGCGGAAAGTAGAAACGAGGGGTTGGGATTAGGGTTAGGGTTAGGGAGTTGGGGTCAGGGTTAGAGGTGGGTAAGGAGTAGAGACAAGGAGTTGGGGTAGGGTTAGGGGGTCAGGGTTGGAGGGGGTGAAGAGTAGAACCAAGGGTTAGGGTTAAGGGTTAGGGTTAGGGGGTAGGGGTCAGGGTTGGAGGGGGGTGGAGAGCAGAGGTAAGGGGTTGGGGTTAGGTTTAGAGTGAGGGAGTTTGGGTAAGGGATCAGGGTTAGAAGGGGGTGGAAAGCAGAGGCAAGGGGTTGGGGTTGGTGGTTGGGGATCAGGGTAGGAGGGGGAGTAGGGGCTAGTGATAGAGGGAAAGAGAGAAGAGAGGGGAGGGGGTGATTGTCAGGGGAAGGAGTTGGGAGGACTGTGGAGAGAGGGTGAGGTTAATCGGCATTGAGACCTCTGGGTGTGGTGGTGATGAGTTTGTCGATCCAGATTTTTTCTGCTCTTTTCCTCTGCCCACTGGTCCAGCGGTCGTTGGCTTCAAGGCCGGAAATAATGAGATTATTGGTTGGGTGGTGTTGAAAGTGTTGGACCAGAGCAGTGGTAAGCTTACCTTCCCCAATGCTGTGCAGGTGCTGTTTCAGTCTGGTGAGTATGGTGTGTTTTGTTTCGCCGATGTAATGTTTATTGCAGAGGGTGCATGTGATGATGTAAATAGTATTGGTGGTACTGAGGGAAAAGTAGCCGAGGGAGGGATAGGCCACTCCACTGTGGGGGTTATGAATGAACTTTCTGGGTTTGTAGTGTGTGCTGTGTTGTGTGTGAAGTGAGGGTCTATGGTCGGAGTATTTGGATCTGATGAGGATGTCCTGTAGGCTTTTATTTTTGCGTTATGCTGATATGGTACTGTGATGTTGAAGTGCTGGGTGGTGTGTTTGGAAGTCAGTAAAGTTGTGTTTGATGGGGAATTCTGTGGGAAAAGGTGGAGACGAAGGGTATGATATGTGGGGGTTCGGAGGTCTGGGGGGTGGGGGTCCGGTTGATCTTGTGAGTGACTGTTGGGTGGTATGGGGACCTGGAGTGGAGCATGGGTGGGGGTGGAGCGAGTGGGAGCGAGAGAGACCAAGGTGCTGTTTTTAACTGGTTCCCAATGGTTTGGGTTAGGATTGGAGTTGGGTGATCCTGTTTTTGGTTTTATTGCGCTGGCCTACTGATCTGTTTGTGAATGTATGAGTGTGAGGAATGTTCATGTGTGTTGTGTTTGTATTGCTGTGTGGAACAGCAGATGAGGGGCAAGGGACAGCTCCCTGCCCCGGGAGGCCCGGGTTCGGATCCCGGCTCAGTCGACCCTGGGGCTGTAATGAAGGAGGACCAGGATGAGGACCAGTGAGCAGGTATGCTGCTACCTGGGCTGGAACTTATTTATTTTCTTGTAGGGTACTGCACAGGTTCTGGTAAAAAAGAAAGTCCAGATAAAACAAGGGGGGGGCCGTGCTTGCGGCACACCCAAGAAGGAGCACCACCGCGAGACCAAGAACAAGAACAAAATAGGCAATTCCGTGCATGATAAGGAATGAATAAATATAATAAGAATATAAGTAAAAAACATGCAAAAGTGCTGGAGTAAGAAGTGCTATAATCTGATCATACTCATGCATAAGTTGTTTAATTTAAGTGTGGTCACATTAGCGCTCCCTCATGTGTGTGCACAGAAGCACAGGCCCCCAAGAATAAAATGGACTGGTTGAAAAGGAGTTGGAAATAAAACCATACATTAAAGAGGATATGAAAGGATATAAGAGGGTAAGAAAATGACATAAAAAATTCATGGAGGGGATTCAGGATAAAACATCAATGGTAAGCGAACTAAGAGAAATGAAAATTAAAAGGCGTGCAATATAATCAAGGTTGAGAGTCCTGCATGCATAAGTGTTGGAAGCAAGCCTTAAGAGTTTAGATCACGTTATGGAGTGCTTGAGGTAAGACATGCAGAATAATTATGAATAAATACACACATACTGAATAAATTAGGGTAGTATATACAAATAGGTTAGTAATAAATAAAAACATAAAAAATTAGAAATGGGAAAAGGATAAGATGAACAAAGACAAAAATGTATATATAAATAAATAAATAAGCAATTTAGATCATAACCATGGAAGGTTTAATAAAGGAAAGGGGGGGACCTGTGCAGTGTATCACAAAATTATGTTTATTTGAGAAGCCCATTTTGGAGTGGATGGAAAATGAATTGCACGTTGAATGGTTTGGTGGAAAGTTTTAATTGTGGTGTCATGTTTTCCTCCAGGGGGGTCCCAGGTAGCAGCGCGGAGGAGAGTTGTTCTTGTATGCTGTTGGGGTTGGGATCAGGGTTAGAGGGAGGTGTAGGGTAGAGGGTTGTGGTTAAGGTTAGGGGTTGGGGTCAGGGTTGGAGGGAGGTTAAGGGTAGAGACGAGGGTTTGGGGTTGGGGTAAGGTTTGGGTTAGGGTTAGGGTTTGTAAATCCGGTTGAGGTCTATGTGCACTGGCCTACCGATCTGTGTGTGAATGTGTGTGGCTGTATGATGATCTTTGTGTATGCTGGTTCCTGTGCCTGTCGGGATGGATGGGTGAGGT